>JBCJKH010041083.1:0-10435 GCA_039877255.1 Loriculus beryllinus | reverse complement strand
TTGCTTACCAGCTTGGAGTCCATAGTGCATTTATTCCCTCTCAGACTGTCTGGAATCTCCTTAGATAACATTGAAGCTATTTTTTCTGTGAAACTTCTATCAAAATCTGCTTTTTCATGTCACTTCCCCCCACTCCCCCTTATTTCCATAATTGATTTAGTCTTCTTGATTCAGCAAGAATTATGTAAGCGTATTGAATTTTATATTCTCTTGTCCATGTCATTCTGGTATATAGGTTCTCTTTGCAATTCACGGAAGAATTCCATAGCACTTAATGAACCTATTTGACGTACGGTTTAGTTTTTCTGAAGAGTTTGTAAGCTTATTTTAGGCTGTGCTTGCCTAATTGGAAAAATTAGTCTTCAGATATTTCAGCAGGAGTAAAGGATTTTGAGGATAATTTTAGACAGTTCAGACTTTTAATGAAGTTAGAAGGATGCTCTCCTTAGTTTTTTAATACAGAAAATGGGGGAAGTTTCTTTTCCAGAATGAGACTTATAGCTATGGTCTGAGTTGCCTTTGGGAAAAATCTCTCCTTGGTATTGATGGCATAAGATACTAGCTTAAATCATGAGCTTCAGCTTATGTATCTAATATTGGATTGTATGTATACTACTGTTATATTTTACAAAATAAGAAATATTAAAGGGATGAGAATGTAAATCTACAGAAAAATCTGTATGCATAGTTATAGGGAATTGTAACATGAGTGGAATGAGGTCTTTGTGTTCACTCTCTTAAAGGTTAGGGGCTGGTGGTTGAAATGATGCTAGAGTGGAAATGGGGAACAAAATGTGATGTGGGAAAGGGACAGGTGCTACTGGGTGGTAAGAGAACTGAGATGGAGATGTCTTGGATAAAGAAGGCCTGGCGTGAGTTCTGGGTGATACTGAACTGGGGAACTAAAATGATACCAGAGGAGTGGTAGTTAGAATCTAGTGACTGTAGTTGTGTGGGATGATTTGCCTGTAGGCTTAAGCGTTTGCCCATCCCCTCCACCATGGCTGGAGAAGCCTGGGGAAGTGGGATCAGAACAATGAGCAGTGTAGATTACAACATCAATCTGTGGGAGCTGGGAGGGAGCCTATGATAGTCCTAGCTGATACTGCTGCTCTTTCTTTTCCCCACCATGACTACTCCAGAGGTGGGAGTAGGTTGGGCACAGCTCTCTCCGGTGCTCATCTCTGAGGTTGTCTCTCACCTATTAAGCAATCCAGAGTGTACACCTTTTGCCTCAGTGGTTACAGGTGTTCTTTCTGTTGGTACATCTTCTAGGTGGCATTCCCTTTCTGTCATTCCTGATGGCTCATCAGGAAATTCAAAGAGTAACTGTTGTTGATGAAAGGCTGTTGCTGTACGTTTCCAGGTTCTTAGGAGTTGGAAAGAAAATCACTGAACATTAGTAAGCATCATCAGAGACAAAACCTCTCTGAACTTTTTTACCTGTCCAAACAGCTTTCTTGTAATTATGGTGGTTCCTTTAAAAATTACTTTATTTCGATCAACTTACTACTGTTGTGGTCCCTAAAGACATGTCAAAAAAGATTCTGTCCATTTTTCTGGCTTAGGTGGTCTTAGGTTTTGAAGTATCTGGTTTTCATCAAGCATATTGCCTGGTAAAAAGAAATTTGTAGCCCACAGATGTAAAGAGTTCCTGAATTTTAACAAAGATCTGGAAGAAATCAAGCCCTGTTGGAAACTAATGATTTACTGGTACAAATCAGACATGTCTGGAAAAACGTTATTAGATTTCCCATTGAATAAAGCGATGATTAAGTCATTCATTTAGCTCTGAAAATTCTAGCTGTAAACTTGATTTCTGTTTGTTAGGAGTATGTCATCAGTACATGTCTACAATCCTCTAAAGGAAGTATTCTTTTCAGAATTAACTGACAAAAGAGCACTGCAGTTTGAATTTTTAGCAATGTGTATTAGTCATTTTGGGAGAATGTTTTTGGTTTGTGTTTATGTGAAGACTGTATGCTTTTGTGGGAAAACAGGTGACCATAAACACAAAAACCTGAGAAAAGATAGATAATTTTTCTTGGAAGTCATCTGTCCCTGCACTCCAGTCTTGCCTGGCTTTGTATTTACCGAGTTTCATAAAATATCTGTGGATCTAATCAGTTGTTGCTGGATTTTTCTGCAGGGGAAGGGAGTACTTTATTTAGATAAAATGTGTAATCAAGTAGTATGTGTATTTGCTGATGAAATTTAAAAGTTCAATTGATGAATTTGTACATCTGGGTACAACTCACTGATGTGCTGAACTAGCATGTAACAGCAAGATCTGCAAATGTGAAAGATATATTTTCAGTTATTTTAGCTATTCGGTTTAGTCAAACTTAACAAGCAACTGGAAGTGTAAATGAAACAGGAAACTATGTATTCCTCTAAATAGCAAATATGATAGGATAAGACATTCACTCTTCAGAATGCTGAAAAACATCAGAATAACTGTATTGTGGTTGCTTTTATTCATTCATTTTAGGTGTGTGGAGCACTCATCATTTAATGATTTTCTGTCCAATTGAACCTGTGTACTAATTGCTATGCACTTAGTAAAAGTAGTTATGATAATCCCACGTAATAAACCCAAGCTGAATATATTCAATTAAGCCCAAACAATTGCCTTATTGTATACCATAATTTTATGTTAATTATCCCCCAAAAGGCACATATTCTAGTTAAAAGGTTATGCAATTGCAAATTAGTAAATTTCAATGCGAGTTCAGCTGTACTTTCTTAGGAGACAAAGGTGCAAAGCAAAACTGCTTGCTCACTATAGCCTATGATTAAAACAAGTGCCCAAGTCAATCTGCTCAGGATCTGCTTGGACATACTTATTCTGTCAATTTTCAGTGTATGAGTGGCTGGCTGGTGACTTCTAGTATTGTACAGTTCAACTGGAAGTCAAGGGGTGTTTGGTAGAAGAGAAAACATCTCTGTGGTGGGAGGGTTTTCTGTGCTAAATGTTACCGCATTAATACAAATGAAACAGTTGCTTCAGGTGCTTGAAAATGAAAGTTTCTCAAGGAACACATTGTGCTTGTAACTGCTTAACCCTAAATGCAAACTAGCAAAATGTTTCAGTTATTAGTAAGTATATATTTTAAGTCTTGTTTCAGCAAGTATGGAAGGCTTGGGCTTTTCTTTTTTCTTTTAATTTTAATTTCATTCTTTACATGTCTGTTTGCTTTTGGCATAAGATTAAAATCCCTGTAAAGGAAAATTTAACTTTTCCTGGAAAGTTTGTTGTGTACAAGAGCAATCTGGGACATAAATGTCTGTTGTACCAGAACTTTAACAGTAAAGTCAATTAAGACAGGATGATGGATAGATATAAACCCTTACTATTTTTGCAAGTGAATTGTTGTGTCCCATAGTAGCAGTTAACTACTTCTGTTAAACTCCAATATGAAGATCTGTTTTCACTTCCAAAATCTTGTGGGTTTAGAACTCTATTTCAAACAGGAACACTCCTACAATGTAAAATAAACCATAAGCAAACAAAAGCAAGCATAAAAGTAGTTACCAACATTTTATTTATTCTTAGTTCCAGAACCCATACAAAAACCACATGAAGGACCTGGAGAGATGGGGAAGCCTGTGGTCATTCCAAAAGAGGAGCAAGAAAAAATGAAAGAAATGTTTAAAATAAATCAATTTAATTTAATGGCAAGTGAAATGATTGCACTCAACAGATCTTTACCTGATGTCAGGTTAGAAGGGTAAGTGCTTTATGTTGTATTAAAAATGTACTCTACTTAAATGAAGAATGTGCAAAGAGTGATCCAAAACAAAAGTTCAGTTCTGTAAGATATTACTGTTGAAGTAACAAGTAGGAGGATTTCCTGTATATATGGTACCTATTGGGAAACAAGATTCAACAGCAGAAACCAGGTTTTTTTCAGCGTTGTTTAACTTTGAATATGATTCCAAGTATGAAGCCTGATTGGGGAATAGAAATTAATTTGGTTGAAGGAAAACAAAGTTAACTTAAGACTTGGCATTTCAGGAAAAAATTACTTGAAAAATTCATGCATTGCTTGAAATGAGGCAGAGTAAAATTCTTCATGGTATGAAATAGAAAAGATTGATGATGAGAGAAATACTTAAAAAATTTCTTACTTGATGAAATGTGCAAAGCCTCATTTAGATTGCTTTATAATGTTTTCTAATACCCATCTGGTTTGTTTTTGATCTTGCCTCTGAAATATTGATCCTTTCAGAGCTATTTGAGTCATAAGTAATTAGAAAGAAAATTGTAGCCTAGTTTTAAATAAAACTAAGATTGCTTTACTCTCCTGGGGCTACTCTGGCAGGGTAGCTGATAAGTCCCTCTATCCCCAGCCCCTCGTGTTTATGAAAGGGACTCTCAAGTTAAATAAAGCGCATGAAACAAGATTTTCCCAATCAATTATCTGCATTCTCTTGCAAGAATCGGATGTTATGGAAACTCCACTTCTCTAATAGCTCTGCTGTTGCTTCTGTATCCACAAGACCTAGCTGCTGGATTAGTCTGTTTCCATCTTCTATCTCAGAAGGTAGTATTAGCAGAGTAAGATGAAGCTCTGACCACTTTTAATTTTTAATGCGTGATAAAGAGCTGGTTTGTAGGTACCTTCATCTATTGTAATGAATATGGTTCTGTAGTGTGCAGGTTCCTGGTAGCGCTGATGCTTTTAATAATTGAGCCATGTATTTTTCAGAATGTGATCTCGTAAATTTGAATTTAGTGTAACTTTTCAATTGATTTTCAGATGTATCATTAGTCAGATTTTATGGTCACTACTTGCCTATTTCTCAGTATAGTGGAAGAATGTGAATCATGAACTTGTAGGGTTTTCTTTCAAAACTTAACAGATGTGGCCAGGGTCAGGGGGCATGGGTGGTGGTGTTTATATCCTTTTTTCTCATACGTTATTGTTCTGGTCATGGTTATAACTTTCCAATGAAATTTCTTGTCATTCTTGCAGATTCATATTCAGTGTCTGCACCCTTTATCACACGTTCTGTATGATAAGAAATTGCCTCAGTGTAAAGTGGTAACTTCCACTGGATAAGAATTTGTAGTTAGCATTCTCAACTTGCTTTAGCTATGAAGAAAACGAGGAATTTCACTGGAGACTTTTTGTCAAAGCTGCTATGCTAACGGGTCATTTCTATATTCTTTTTCTGGAAGAGCTGAATGGAAAGAATAAACAAGACTTTTGGGTAATAATAGTTACAACAGTTGGTTATTTGATAGATAAACATGAGTAATTTGATTTTTTTATGACCCTGAAGTATGGAAGAAACTAAATAGCATCACTTGTTTATCAGTATTGATATTGGAAAACTTGTATGTATATATTCACCATTTTTATAGTGTAACTACAAACATGAGAATGTAAACTTGTGGATCTAACAAGCTGAATTAATGATGAGCTTTGTGAAGCCTAGACTTCAAAGTAATACAAAAATGGAAAGAGAAATTGTTATAAGCTGTTACAAATTATTATCTAAGCATCACTCAAGTTTTTGTAGACAAATAAAATTACTATAGCTCAACTTTGGCTTAAAACTATAATCCTTTGTATTGCACGCTTGGCTGTGCTTTGCAGTATTTCACAGTAAAAGATGTTTACAGTAAGTTTAGTAATGTGGCAATTTTTCTCTTCCATTGTATCGACACAAATACTGTGACTATGCTATGTGCATGAAAGTGGAATCTTAGAATAGAATTTTAGGTTACATCACAGGGAGTTGGATTTCCTGTTTTTCTAAATAGCTGTCAAGAATTTTAACATTTAGTTGCTGTGTACATTTTTAGTAGATTTTGAGAGAGATATGGTCTCCAAAAAGATCCTCCTTTTTTCATCTTTTCAGTATGTACCCTGTAAGGTCATGCTAATGAAGAAGTTGGGGAGTGTGTTAACATCTCCCCAGCAAATTTGACAGCAGTACTGTGTTTAAAATGCATGGGTATCTTGATCTGTACATGTGGATTAATGCTACTTTTCAAGAACACTGTAGCCATTTTCAGAATTGTGAAAACTATAAATATACTCACGTATGTCTTATGAAAGTATTTATCTCATTAGCCAAAATAATCACATGGTCGGAAACACTTTCTGCTGTGGATTTGCTTCTGTTATAACCTGTTCAGTCTGTACTCATATTCATGCTAATATGGAAATAGTTTGTGGAGGAGGAGAATGGGTAGTTTTTAATCATTCCTGACCACATTTCTGTGCTTACAGTGCAGCTGCCAGTAGCACTTTCAGTCATAGTTTTGAGAAAGAGGGATATGTTCAAAGGCACACTTAGCTGTTCAACCATGTAATTATTTTCTTCACAGGTTTTGTGGGTTGCGTCCTTCAATGTGGTGGTGGGGGGAAGATTTCAAGTCTTATAATTCTGTGGCATGTGAGTTCTTTTGAAATACTGAAGTCTTTAAATCTTTGCCTAATGGTTAATTGTTGAAAAGCTGGTGGAATTAAGTGCGCCAGGACCAATTTGCCATATGTACTTAACGGGGATGGCATAACCTGTCATCTGGACATCAGATCTTGAAGTATACATTATCCTTTGCATTAATTTCTAGTTCTGTCACCCCTCCCTGTCACCTGCTTGGTCCTCAGGTGCTGATAGGTTAATCTCTATAGGTGACCCACTCCAGGCATCATGTTTATGTTTTAGCCAAGAAATTTTGTTTCCTTACTAGAAGAACAAAAATGTGAGCTGTTTTAATAACTTCTAGGCACTTCTCCAGCTCAGGAAACTTCTCAGTGCAAGACTTCTACAGAAGCTGAAATCTGTGTTCTGCCGAACCATGCCCCAGTGGTATTAACAGGTTTATATTTATTTTTATTATTTGGCACGAAGTTACTGAGGCACATACATACATTTAAAATCATTGACATATGCCTGACTCGCTAGTCATTTTGTATCTGTAAGCAGGAATATCATTCTACTCGTTCTTTTCTTTATCTCAATTGAATGATTTGCTTAACAAAAAAAGCTACAGCAGAAGTAATATTTTAGCTTGGATACTTCTCTAAATCTGGAATGGGGCATGTTAGTGTAACTAATAATTGACAGGGCCACAACCTCTGGAGGGATGCCTTTGTGTAGGAGCAAGCAGCTGGGGATAACAGGTTGGTTTTCAAGTTGTTAGTAGAATAATTTTTGTAAGCATGTCTTATTCTGGTTTGTGAATCAGTCATCAAAGTGGGAGCTGAATCACAGTTGCCAGGAAAATACGCAGCTGTGGGCTTGACATGACAGCAAAGAGTAAAAGGTGGGTGATTAGGAGCACTAGAGTGTTGCCTTGATTTTTGCTGGAGATGAGGGAGGCAATGAATAAAATAGGTGTGAATGACTAAAATAGGTGTTCAGCTGTACCTGTGTGTCTTAGGCCAGTATTCAGGCCAGAAAGTGGTTTGTTAAGTGCATGGAATTTGTATGTGTCATAGGACTTGGGTTTGCTCTCATGCTGTTTGAGGTGACTTGGAAGCTGCTTTGCAAAATGAAGAATGAGTACTGTGTTCTAAGGCAGAGCTTTCCAGGTTGCATTCATTATTTAATAATTTGTGGAATATATAAAATGTTAAGGAGACATTTGGGTCCCTGGTGTGAAAGTTTAAACCCAATTCTGACTTTCTTACAGTAGAAAAAAGCCTCTTAAAATGCTGTTCTCTTTCAGGCACAAGCGGTCAAGGCTGGAAACAAGAGAGTCATAGCTGGGACAGAGCAGTGTAGTTCATGTCAGCTTTGGTTCTCACCGGAGCTAGGAGAGTGTCATATTTTGCAGATTGTGGTTTCTTGGAAAGGGGTGGGCTTTCCCAAGCAGACCTGAAGCAAGGAGTTGTGTGGGTAGCTTTGGGATACCTTAATAACCCGTTTTCCAAGGCTATAGATTCTCTAGAACTTAAAAATCTAGATCATAAAAATCTTTCTTTTATTTTGTTCCTTAGTTGGTATAATTTTGCCAGAGTTAAGAGGTATAGATATTGACAGGGTATAATCAAAGCTTTTAGCCAGTTCACGTATTTGTGAACTGTGTCTAAATTAATACTAGCTGTTACTTCAGCTACTTAATAGAAAAATAAGATACAGACCTCTGAGGTCTTAATATTTCACTAGTCCACTAGTGTACTCAGTTTAAGTTACTGATGAAGGTTTCTTTGCTGACTTAAACTACCATGCTCAGTTCCTGTTGCCAAGTTTGCTTTCACAATCGTGAGGAAGTAGGCAATTATTTTTCTGGGTTAAAAGCCATTCTTCTAAGTCTAACTTATATGAATGTTGTGGAATTTGTTGCAATTATGCTGGTCTCCTTTCTGAAAAAGTTCTTCAATGACTAATTCTGTTATGTCTTTGCTTTCAAAGAACCGTATTTAGGTTTAGGCACTATAGTTGTATGATGCAATATAATGCTCTTCAGTTATGGGACTGCAATGTGGCTCTCATACATGTGCTTAAAAATGTATTGTTGATTTTAAGCCTGAAATATGCATGTAAGAATGCACTGGAATTGGTATTTTTAACTTCTCAGAACAAATTGATTTGCTGTATACTTGAAGATATTACAGTTGAATCATAGTATGATGCATTCACAAAATTTACATAATCCCTGTGTGAGGAAAACAGTTTGAGTAAACCTATTTGTAAAAAAAACAGGAAAGGCACACATGCAAGAGCATGCTCTTGGAACTCAAATGTTTGATGGTGGGGCCTTAAATGGCAGTACATGAAGTATTGCTTCTGTGTGAGGCTAGTGAAGGTGTGCTCTCTTTGCTTCTACTATTCATGAGAATAGCGAAGGAGTACTTTCACATACTCATATATATAATCTGGTGTAAATGTGGACTTCAGCTAAAAGAAGTCTTCTCATTGCTTCTGTTGATACTGATCTCATGTTTGTGTGCCTTCACGTTCACTGACTGGATGGAGGATTGCTCATCAAAAAGGGGAAAGAAGTATATTTTGTTGAATCAGCAAACTGAAGCAATACACACCCAGCAGCTGTATGATTACCAGAAGTGGTGCAAAGAAGGGAACGGGACAAAACTGTAATGGTGAAAAGTGGGATTACTGCTTTTGGCAGCAGCCCACAGTTCTACTGAATTAGAAGAACATGGGAGAGGGGGGAAGGGAAAGGGGAGCAACAAGACACTTTGTTACAAAAAAGTTTGTATTAAAAGTTCTGTGTGTACACACAAAAAGTGTCTTAAATTATTCATAAAGTGGTGGAGATATAAATAGCTCCATAAATTGTGATATGCTGTGTGAACTTTTGGTATTCATTTAGTTCAGGTTGGACTGATGTAAGAGATAATAAAAAAGAGTAAAGTTGACAACACAGGTGGAAGACTTCAGAAGTTTATTCAGTGTTTTGTTACAAGCTAGAAATCCTGGCTGTTCATTAACCTGGCATCTCTAACAGAAATCTGCTGATCCGACAGCCAGTATTGTAATGTTCTGTAATGTCACGCTGGAAGTCTGAAAGCATGTGAGATACTAAAGACTGCAGTTCTTTCAAGCAGGAGTATTTTTTCATCTGGCTTTTGTGGTGCTTATAGCTTGTTTCTGGCCCACTGTAGAATCAACATTTGGAAATGTTCTTGTTCATGTTGACTTAATGAGTAACGTGGAAGAAATTACCTATAAATCTTTTTCCTGGAAAATTCAGAAGGTGAGGAGGAAATCACTATAAAAATTCAGCTTGCTTCTTTATATAAAAATATATATATTTTTATATATATATATATATATATACACACCTGTATATGCATACATATGTACATGTATGTGCATATATATAAACATTTGGCAATCTCATTCTTAGTTATGAGTGTCGTCTTCTGTTTTGGATAAGCAGCCGTAGCCAGAACTATAGTCAAATTGATAGGTCAAATATGGAAAATAATTTGGCCAGGGAATTTTGGCTAGGGAATTTGGCTAGGTTCAATTTCAGTCTTTGAAGACAGAATTGTGTTTGCTTCTGTCAAGAGACTCTTTCCTGTGATTGCTTTCAGGATAAGGAAAATAGTAATTGCAGCTAATTATTTTTGTGAAATTCTGCTTGAATTCTGTAACCACAATGGTTTTAAGGACCATTTTGGATTTTGTTTCCAGGGTCTAAAGAAGATTTCTACTTGACTCATGAGATAATGCGACCTTTCTTATATCCAAATGTTTGAGATCAGAAGAAAGGAAAATTTCATACTCTTGATGTCAGGTAAATTATGTAATACTATTCAAGGCAGACACTAAGCAGGCTGGATGGAAATGCTTAAGAATAAGGGATTTGCCTGAATTCAAGTCACCTGTTCAGAAAGATTAATTGGAGTTGTGATATGAATTACAGAAATGAAGATGTCTTTGTAAGCCAAATTGTTCTGATTTGATTGCAAGAAGTAGTTTCAGGGGTAGCATGAAGTTTTGT
>JBCJKH010041071.1:11066-21150 GCA_039877255.1 Loriculus beryllinus | reverse complement strand
ACTACATAACTGGGAACTGTAATGCATTGGAATTAGAGTAGTTACCTTTGCTGCCCTCTGTGGAACAGGATCTGTACCAAAGTCTTCCAAATTTCACCGTACTGTCCTTGGAACTCCTAAAAGCTATCACGGATTTCTCACAATTTATATCTTTCTACGCAAGGAACTGCTCAGGCCACTTCAGAAGAGTTGATGGTACTGAACACAAAAGTCTCAAAACCATATTTTTACAGTCAGATTATCATCAATGGGATACTGTATAATTAATTGTTCCTCCCCAAGCCTGGGTAAACCTTTAGAACCACAATTTCGGCAGGCTTGACTAAGCCTGATTATAGAAACACTCTGAAGCAAGTAAATATTGGATAGCTTAGGTAACCACAGTGGCTTTTATGTAACAGGAGACAGAACTAGTGTACTCATTCAATTTTACTATTCTATCTATTTAAATATGTTCAGACTAAGGATAATTACAATGTCTTAAAAACAAAACAGCTCAACACTGCTATTATGCCATGCTACTTTAGAGAAACACTTAATTCCATTCCAATAAAAAGTGATCTCTGGTACATTAAACTCACTATTTTTCTCATGAAGTAAATGAGAAAAATAAACTAATGTAAAAATGATATAAACTAAGCTCCATTGATCAGCTCTTTGATCTCCTGAGTAGTTGACTATTTGTAACTTTCAAGCCTATCTACAGTGACAAGGGATCTGGCCCATTACAAATAAGGTGATATGCAGAACACTCAGATGAACATTGCTTATAACACAAGTGCTCGTAATTTAGGTTTGATATCCCTGCAGGCTTTTAACCAGTTTGAAAGTCCCTTCTGTAATTGTCTAGCCACTTGGTTCAAGTTTCTGCAAACTGAGGTATTCTAAACATCATTTTCCATTATATGCAGAATAGTACTTGCTGGACTTTAGGTACTCATGCTGCATTTCAGCGTGCAGCTTTTGCAGGAAGCAGACAGTGAAGAGCAACAGCCAGTCTAATAGATGCTTAAGGTTCTGCACACCTGCATGTTCTTTACTTAGAAAAACAGTGCCATGCAGCATCCTTTCAGCTAGTAACCCCTATTGCAAACAAAATAATTGGCAGGATTATGCCATGTATCTGCTCACGAACAATTTTAACAGCATCACTCTTGTAATAAGAGTGAACAAGCTTTTTCAAAGAAAAATGGGAAGGGGGTAGGACGGGGACACAGAGGGCAGAAAAGAAGAATTGAAGAAAAGTTTAAATATTGAAGTAAGGTCTTAAAAAGAAAAGATATAAAAAAGAAAAAATCCCCAAAACCAAAATACCGAATGACCTATGGAAAAGCCTATTGATTTCCATATGGAAAAGTTATTAAATTATGTATTAACACCCTGGCACTTTTTGCTTTAACTTAAGCTCTTCATAGAATCCCAGATTGCAGACAGCAACATAACTCAGTTCTAAACAAGGTGATGCTGCTTAGATTTTCAGGACAGCCTTGCAGCATACCTCCCCAATTCAGTGACATGTCACTGATGACAGGAGGTAATTCTGTGTATGTGATTTATGCTCCCTCCCCTTCTCATCTCCTTCTTTAGTCATCCTTTTTTTTTTGGACATTTATACTTCTCAACCACATACCAGCTCTGTGTCTTGTTGCTCACAAAGCAGCAGGTGGTGATGAATAAACACTGCTGTGTAACTTCCTCAGAAGAGGCATAGCTCTTTGTCATCTGCACAAAAATCACATTGTAAACAGCATCTAAGCAAGCAACAGATGTTTTAGTGCAACTAGATTATCAGGGTAGTGTACAGGTTTCATCCCCATTCCCCACTCCAATTTAGCCTTTTTTAGGCTGTACTAACAAATATAGCTCCATCAGACATCGGCTTTGTTGCCTGTCAGTTCTTCCCTCCTCCTCTTCTTCAATGCATTCTGTCCATGTGTGTCCTGCTCCACACCAGCCCTTCCCCAGCAGATAAATAATTCCAAGGAATATTTTGGTAAATAACACATTTCCTTGATAACCATGTAGTATGTACAAGAACTATCTGCTCCTTTCTAAAAACACAGCAAGTAACCATTAATAAGACTTCAATATATATTCTATATATAAATCCAAAAGATCTAATACTGTATACCATCTCAATTCCAGCACATTACAATAGCCAAACATTAAGACATGCAAGATAAAAATCAAACTGAACCAATTATTCCAGGATTTTGCAAGTTTGAAGTTGTAGTAGAACATAATCTATCATAACAGACCTTAAAAACATAGATATCACTACAACATATATCTAGAAACATGCTTGGCCTCAAACAAGGGCTAGTCCCAGAGGCAATACACTTCAGAGCTTTGTCTTTCAAACATGTTCTCAAAGCCATATTCTAGAAGACTATAGTTTGTAATACAGGACTGCAAAAAACATCATTAATATAAGACTGTTATAGAAAAGTCTTTGGATAGCTGCTTCTTTGGATTATTTCAGAAGAATGTTCAAGAGTCCCCATGCAGGATTCCTAGTCAGGTTAATTTCATTAAGTAGTTGTTTATTTTCTTTCTCTGGCTTTCTATTTATGCCTAAGTGAAACAAATTTGAAAACCTGTATTTATGGGTTTTTTTAACCTATTCTGACAACAACTACATTCATTCATGCTCAGACCTTCCCCCCACCCCAGTCAGTTCCTTACAATTTGACATTCTGCAGAAATCTATTCCATTAAAAAGGGTTGCATAATAAAAACCAAATCATTGAATTAATATCAAAGCTCATTAATTTTGTTTGATTTACTATTCTTATGTCAAGGAGTAGCATAGTATAATTCTTATAATTATAATTCTTATAAAGTAATTTTAGTGACTTACATAATTAATTTTGGTGGGTTTTGTGTTCTGTTTTGTTTTTTTTTTTTTCCCATTTGTAGCCATCTCTTTTTTTCTGGGAGCACTGGTGAGCAGTTGAGATATTACTACTCTTTTACAGTAACAGTAAGTCCTTTTCCTGTGACTAGTTTCAGACCTACGAGTGACAAATTTATAAAGCCTTACCATGCAGGTTTTGATCTCCATTTGTCAAGCCTAAGTCTGCCAGACATCTGCTTCTGTTGAATTCTTCTGGAATAGCTTCTGTGTTCTTTCCAAATGGTTTGTCACCTACTGTGACAATTTTCCTACCAAGGATTAATACACCTTCGTAAATCTTTAATAAAGCTTTGTGCTCCAACTCCTATATTTTTTTCCCATGCTGTAACCAAGTCTTTAGTTTTCTTAAAGTCTTTTTCCTTTAGCTTGTTTTTGATCCATGAAATTTACTTACCACTCACATGAATTGACTTTTTTCTCCCTTTTAAAGCCACTTTGAGGGATTTTGACAAACACTTTTAAGAAATTGAGCTATTATTTATAATCTACTTCCTCTTTTTTATTATTATTTTTAAATAGAGATACTTGCTTAGTGCTGTGCCTGAACAATATACACAACAGCACAGGACAGGGAGAGAATGCCAAGGTAACTTCCTCACCTGCTTATCCTGAGGATGAACTTTAAAGTAATTTAAAGGAAACTCAAGAGCTAAGGTTGAGGTAGACCCTCATGGCCACGACATAGCTGCAAGAGAGAAACCTGCCTCTGTCTTCATGGTGTTTTTTCTGGGGATAATCATTCTTTATATTAGACCCTTAAGGATCTGAGTCCTTGAGCCACATAAATAAAGGCCCCAAAAGTGACATAAATTAAAATTCATGGAATACCATGCAGAATTTCATCCTTGAATCCCAGCATGAAGTTTTGCATAGATATTTGCAAATGTTCCCTACAAATGCAAGACAAGAAAACCTAATTATAAAACATCCCTAACTTTCTAATACTGAAAACCCCTGAAAATTAATTCAAACCACAGCTTTTGAGTTAAGGACATTCTTCTTTGTAGAAGAGAACACTGGGATTTCAAGAAGTTCCAGTTACTAGCATCAGTGCTGGACATTTAGCTTAACAAGGTAAGATATTCCAGTAGCATAAGTCACATCTGTATTCATGAGCCTAGTGAAAGAAGAATAGGATGAGTTCATCCCTGACTTTCCTGTAACCTTGATTTGCAGTCCACCTTAAGTCATCAAGAGATGGGGAAACATATTTTCTTGATTACTCCCCAAATAATAAGATATTTTTCCTCATTCTTTGACAGAGACAGAAGTAATTCGTAGCTTGTGAATTCACAGCATGTAAATTACAAGGTTCATATGACTTATGTTTATAGAGAAAGATATCCAGCATCTTTGAACTAGGCAGGCTTCTTTTATTAACTTAATTTTATTGTTAGTTCAATATGCTTCATTTACAGGGCGTTATAGAAAATTTAATTGGCTATTATTTCTGGCAGGCTCACACATTCACAAGCTCGTTTGATCCTTGTCACACAATACAAACATAGCCATTATGCATTTTAATAGCTTTAATGATTAGGTATGTGTTTTTTCAAGAAAAGACTGGCACACTGCAGAGAATATTATACATTTAAGGTATTCAAAGTACAACTTTGATCACTGTTTGATGGGTCATACTTCTACCTGCTACCACCATGCTGCAAAGATGAATGCTGTGGATTCTTTCCCACACATTTGCAAGAAACCAGGAAATGGGGAAAGAGAGGAAGCAGAAACCAGTCATTTATGTCTGAAATAAAATTTCACCTTGAATTTCAAACAAGAGAGGAAAAATGTGTTGACCCTGAAACACCCTTGAGTACTTCGGATCAATATCTCTGGTTTACTTTGTGGTGAGTCACTTATTTTTTGAGATGCTTGCAGATGAGGAGGTAGCCAGGTTGCTCTGTGCAGCCAGCGAATGCTGCTAAAGGACACATTTTAAATACCTGTAATTTATGTGGCTGGGACTACAGTGCTTGGCCTTACGAGGAACAATTTCAAGAAATAGGTTTCATGCATTTGTTGTTACCACCCTGTTGCACTTCATTATACTAATACGGCAAAGTAGCTGACTTCATGCTATCCCCAAAAAACTATTGTCCTAGGCCAGAATTTGAGGCCTCAAAAGTCTCATCCTAGTTTACACTAGGATGTTGTTGACACTTTAGAAGCATTAATTGCTGCATTCATATTAAAATTAAGTTAAAGGAAATACTTACCTTACAGCTTACTTGAAAGTGTTAACCTTTTTTTTTTTCTCAACAATAAATTGCTTGAGAAAGGAAAAAAATTCTTCATAGTAATATTTCAGTAGCTTTAGTCTCAAAATGTTTTGTAACAATTTTGAAAGTATGACTTTCAGTGAAGTATTCTTTTTAAATATGTGATTAATGCCAGGATCCCAAGTAAGAGGTTTTTTTAAGGACAGTGGTAGTGAGTGAGTTCCGTATTACACAGCCAGGAAGCTACTAAAAAGGAAAAGGCAGCAGAAAGCAACCCTAAGAAGCCAAACCTCCTAAATTAGTGGAGAATTTATGCAAGAGGGGAAAAGTTTCTAGAAATTTAGTCTTTGATCTCCAGTTTTCAAGTGCTTGGCCTTGCTTTCAAAAATACTTTCTGCTATCTGTTTGTAAGGTTAAGCATAGAGATCACCAGACAAAGTTCATCAATACCACTCCATCAGTTTAATTCATTCTTGATTTGGATTCTCGTACAAGATTTGAAGGCCCTCTAAGTGTACTGCACTGGCTTCTCTGATACATAATGAAGAAAAGCTTAATGATGGAGACAGAACCATAATAAATGCAAATACTACCATTGACTTCGTCTGTATTACTCACCTATATAGCTAAAAAGAATACAGTAACCCAATATCCATTCTATAGAGGAAATATCTCCTGTACCAAATAAACAAAGAACCTCTGAAACTTAACTTTCTGAGATATCTTTCCCTCTAAATTCCTATATGGAAATCAAGTGTGCTTTACAAAGGTAGATTGAAAGCAATTGCAAACTTTCTGGCTTATTAGCAACTTATCCATTTCAAACCACATTTGTTTCCTAAAGTAATGTGGATTCTGAAAGACAGTCTATTTCTTTTATAGCTACATAAACCAGTGTGGGTTTGATGTCATGCTTCAGTTTAAGTACATTATTATTTTTTTATTTCATCTTCATTAATTTGCAAGGCGTTTGACACCAAGAGATATAGGGTTTCTCCTTTGTACTTTATCAGTCTCTGACATCTCGTGTAAAAGCTCGTTAATTCCAAGTTCTTTTGTTAAGCAAGGCCAACAATTTGCTAGGTCTCTTGAAGTTAATTCATAAAGTCTTAACCTCATATTTTTATGAAATTAAATTATAAGACCAATAAATAATAACAATTGCTCTGATTATTACTTTCTGCTGCAGCTATATGTTCAAAAACTTAATGATCTGTTATGTTACAGGAATATTATGAAACCATTTTCTAGTTTGTATTTTGCTTTGAGATGTTGCAGCATATGCCTGTTACCCCTTAGTAAACAGAAGGTTTTTCTGAAAGGATAGTTGGGCATTGTCTCCACTTTTTTTCTTATTGTGTCTACGTTTTTATCTCTAGATAGAAATGCATGCATGAAATGTATGGATGCATGACAAACCGACAAAGCAGTTATTGCTCATCATATGTGTTCTGTTAACAAAAAGAACCTTATAGTCTGCTTGTAATCAAGCCCGTTGTCTGATTAAGAAAGATATATAACACGTATTTTATCCTGAGGTCGTTTTGCAAGACAACTCAGCACTCAGCTTCAAATACCCCCAAATCTAGTAGCACTTCTCCAGCTTAGGAGTTCAAGGTTACAAATAACTTTATTCCATTCTAACAAAAGTGGTTTAGCTCTATTTTTGGAAACATATGATTTTTTAAAACCATCATTTTCTCTTACCATCTCTCCTTCCTCTGCTTTTCTTGCTCTCACTTAAACGATAAGCCAACATTTTCCTCATGTCAGTTTTTCCTGTAAACCCCCCTTTTTTTAATCTTGTGTTTGCATATGTTGTCAATGTATTTAACTAGTGCTCCTTCAACAGAAGGAACAAAAGTTTTGGTTTTGATAGACTTATTCAAATAGATTTTTGTGCCATCACAAGGCAGACTAAGCAAATGCAGTTACCTCTTTAAAGCTGCTGGGAAGTTCTGAAGGCCGAATGGGCTGATCTGATGTTATTCTATCCCCATACTGATTCTTGCTAACGTTAAACTGACAAAATAACTGAGGCATCATTTTGGCAAAGGCAACAAAACCTAAGCATAAGGTGTCTTCTCACTGCAAAAGGAAAACAATAGTCCCATTATTATAAGTGATCACGTCATGTTTTTATGTTACAGGTACAAAGTTGTATTTCACAGATTACTGCATCATGCCTTATAGTGGTAGTCATTGTGCACTGGGTTTGGTCTTATCTCAATTTGTTCTCATTACACAAGAGCAAAAGCACATTCCCACTTCTCACCATTTGAGAAAGTAAGGTTCTAGTCTACCTGTCAAAACAGGTAAGGGTTACACCACCAATAAACCACAAACCAGACACAACAAGAAGACAGGAAAAGTAAGCAACAAATGAATTCCTAGCATTATGAAGCTGGATAATTTATTAACTTTAAGGTTTTTATTCTTTACATGTGCGTATTTATGTTTATCTTGTAGAATTATTAATGTTTACTGGAGAAGGTACTGTGTTTTCCAACTCTGGCAGTGGGCCAAAACAAAGCCATGGCATCACAAAAACACTCCCTACATTTCATCCACAGAAGGAAGTTGCATGCACCTCAGATACCCAATGAATATTGCTTCAAAATAAGGCCACTTAGCCTCTGCCATTACTACAAATTAACTTTGACAAATTTATGATGTTACTCATCTCCTCAGGGAGAGGAGAAAATAGAAGATGAACTACACACTGTCTACAACTGAAAAATTCTCAGTAATGTATTGTTAAGGAGTGGAGAAACAAGACCATTTGGATTTAGATCATAGTAGAGGCACTCTACTCCCTAGACAGATTTTTTTCAAGTGTCTCTGGGAAGACTGACCGGTAGAACATACAAACATATCAATTCACATGCTCCAAAAACTTCACCTTTACTGGGTTCAGCATCAGATCTGTTCAGATTCACTTGCAGAATAGCCTGTGTAAGCAAGCGAGCTATGGTTCCAAAAATTTATCTTGCTGTAAAAGCACATACCACATTACAGGCATGCCTCTCTATGCTAGATTCCTTGTTTTCCATCAAAATACCCTAAGTATTCCTCTACCACCCTGAAACATAACCACCACCCCTAGGTGACCTGAATCTCTATGCAAGTCATGTAGCCTGAAGACTCAGCAGAAATGAAGCTCTGTAAGACTTTGAGAGCCAACCAATTTACAGGTTCATTTATGTGATGCTATTGGATATCTGTATAATAGAAATGTTTAGTAGATGAACGTGTAAGACTCCACACCTCCATTCCTATACAGGCAAGCATTTTATGCATACATGTGTTGAAGGCTTTAAAGGGAACTGTGCTCATACATTTCTGTTACTTCCAATTACCACTTAAGTACTGGTAGAGTTTTCCTTGCGAAATGATATTTTAATGGGTTCTAACTGGCTTTATTTAACTGTGTATTTCACTACTGATTACTCCTAGTGCTGCTGTGTTGCACAATAAGACATGATAAGCAGCTTCTCTTTCAGAAGCAGTTTGTTCATGTTAGTGATTAATTTTTCTAATATGCAGCTTAGAACAATTAAGGAAAAGGCTTTCAGCTGCTCTTGCTAACAACTAACACAAAAGCTGAATAACTTGCAAGAAAGAACTGTAAGCTTTGAATTGTTCTTCAATGCTCAGGATGAATATCTGGAAGATCAATTACACCTGGATTACTATTGTGAAAATATATGCACATTGCTGGTTCAATTATCACATATCCTAAAACACCAGAAACATTTCCTTACTCTAGAGAATTTCTTTCTCTTTCTCCATCTATGTATCCCTTTTCTAAAGGAGCAATCCCAGTCCTCATGAAAAACAATAATAGAAAAAATTACTGGACTGTAATCTGCCTGAGGAAATAACAGGCAGTTAGAGACTTGCAGAAGCACTTGTTACTCAGGATATTCATATTCAAAGAAATAGATTATCTAAAGTTACAAGGTGGGTTTGGATGTCCAAAATTTATCATTGCCATTTTTAAAAGTGTAGGAGACACAGGGAATTATTAAAAAGAGTTCCTTGCTTAGGGGAGGTCTAACTGCAAGCTGATACTTCCTCAGATATTTTTTGTTTCAGTATCTTGTTTTTTGCTAAAGTTATCATTCATTATCAGATTAAAGTAGTGCAAACAAAAATGCTTTGAAGCTCTGCTCATGCACTTGACCTGCCATGGGAATTAGATCAAATCACTGATGACCACAATCCTGAAGTCTAGTCAATTTACAAGTGTGAACCATTTATGACAATGTTAACTTCCTGTCCAAATCTCATGAGCTTTCCTCCAACATAAAGCTATGTAAACTGCAATTTACATGTACAACACTCAGCTTTATCACAAGGGAAAATGAAAATAAAAAAGCTTGTTTCAATGTGTTCTCTTTACCTCATAACCTTAAATCCCTTTACTACTTTCACAGAGAAGGAAGGTAACACATATTCAGTTATAGCATTTTCTGTCTTTTATTTCATGTAACTAAGTGGCAGATCTTGACTAAAAATCTCTAGTAACTATTTCACAAATAAAACAAGGATGACCTTGCCTTGAGAGAACTGAGGTTAACAGAAAAAGTCTAAAGTTTTCCTTACATGTATGTAAAGTCTTCAGGAAAGAAACTGTTCTTTATGTTTGAACGCTTGATATAAAAGAAGGAATTGCAATTTTAGTCCACACGCACCCCCTATCACTCCCAGTGATATGTTATTCAGCTAGACAGTAGAAATAAAATTCTTGAGGAGAATTAACAACCATTAACTGCATGAATCATCATCGGGATGCTTTGGGAATTTGCAACTCCAAAATTCTACAGCTGGAGGCATTCACATAACATTTTCTAGGGCACAATGGAGACACTATGGCTTTCTATCTTCCTGACTCCAAAGAACAGCCCTGTGCTCTGCACTGGTCCCTCTCCAAAAGGAG
>JBCJKH010041070.1:3718-16012 GCA_039877255.1 Loriculus beryllinus | reverse complement strand
GAATAATGAGGAAACTATTGCAAGATTATAAGGACGCCAAGTAAGTACTTTTAGGAGCAAGTGCTCTCTAGGCAAACAGTTGCACAAAAATGTTTCATTAACAGACCACATATCAAAGGTGTGCTGATCTAGAATAGTACTTACATCAGATCCTACACGGGTGACTATTACAGAGGATTTTTAAATGTTCCTTAAAAACCCCAAGAGATTATTAAAGTATATTATAAAAGATGCTTCTGGAAAGGAATGGTAAGGCTGGATACATTTTTCTGCCTAAATTTAACGCCCAAGAAATGATAAAAAACCAAGTATTTGACTCAAAGCATTAAATACCCTTGATTCTGCATCGTCATCTTCTTCATCAGGATTGTAAGCTTCCGCACACACTGAAATAATAATAATAAAAATGTATAAAATTAATTCAAAGTACAATAATTGTGCACAAGATTTACAGAACAGAAATGCATTGTGTGGCACAGTAGCAATATGCAGTAATGTAACAGAGTAAAGAATAACAGAAGAAACTGCTGACAGGTTCCACAGCAGGTCATTTCTAAACTGCTGGTGAAACACAGCTACACTTGTAACTTTGTGTATTCGTACATCTTTTTTGGACATGTTTTCAGTGCTTTAAAAGACCTCTAACATACTTACAAATTTGTCACCTAACCTCTTCCAAGTGATCTTACCTTTCTATCAGATTTTTCTTTTCTGATATCTAAACTAATAATTTCTTGTTAGAATTTAAGCTACCCATACTGGATGCAGAGATCAAATCATTCCCTTTATCTGTGTTAAGTTCAAGGTGGTTTTGCATTATGGGGTTTTGGCATTTTCTGTTTGGTTGGCTGGTTTGGGGTTTTTTTTGCAGACTCAGAATTCTTCCCTACCTGTCTTTTACTTTCTAGAGTAACTAATTCTGGTTCTTCTCTTTTTTGTTTACAAGTCATGTTTTTCAGCCCTCTAACTACCCTCACTGCCATTCCCTGAACTGCCTCCAGTTATCCTTACCTTTACTGAAGTGGAATACTCAAAACTTGAGCCGGTATTTGAGCTGAGCAGAGTACCGAGTACAACAGATTAATTACTCCATACATTTTGGGGGCTTTATGTCTTTTTCATCCAGACCTTTTTCACAACAGCTTGATTATGTTTATCCATGTAATACTCATGACTTACATATTGTTCTCAAAACCCACTGCTTAACCAGCTGCCCTGTGTCCTGTATATGGCTATTCTGCATGTAGAACCATGCACTTATACCTATGAAATATTACCTTATTCCTCAAGCCATTTCTCAAATGTGTCAAGATAATTTGCAAATCTAATCCTGTCCTCTGGCATCCTTCCAATCCATTCTCAGCTTTGTGACAATGGCAAATTTAATAAGCATACTCTCTAATACATAATCCAATTATTACTGAAAAACCAGAACAGTGTCTAAAATAAATTCTTGTGAAACAAACACACACATGACAGTGAGACTGCAGTAGCTGCTTCATGGTTACCTTATCCAACCAGTTTTGCAGCTATATCCCAAACACATTAAGACACTGCTGGATTGTTAATAGGAGAGTCTTGTGAGACAGCATTTGGAAGTTTATGAAAGTGAAAATGTAGGACAATTGCTCATTTTCTTTCATCGCTAAGTTTTAATCTCTTGTTATAGGGTATTAGATAGTTCCAACAAACCTCTGCTGATTGCTGTTTGCTGCTTTCCTCCAAGTACTTAAAAAATGTTTGAATATTTGTCTGTAATTTCTTTAACAACAAAAATTATCTGTAAATCGGACGTTTCCCCACCCTTTTAAGGATCAGGTTTTCTATTTTTCTGCGGTGCTTTTTTTTCTACTCTCTCTCATTTTATTTCTTCAAATTCTCAGTGGTAATTGCTAATGGGGCTGAGACTGATTTAGCTAATTCTTCCAGTTTCCAAGTATAGCATGTCTCAGGCACAGCTAAACTCGAAACACCAAACACATTAAATACCCCTGATTTGTCCTTTCTCTATTTTAGACTGAGTTCTCCATATGCTCTTAATACCACAGTGAAGACTGATGTGCTTCTGTTAAGCAGTAGAGCATCACTTTCCTGGAACGTGCTCTTACCAGAAATACACTTCCACAACAATTTCTGTTACTCCTCGTGGCTTTGGGGGTTTTTTGTACACAGCATTTCTTGTTCATATATTTGGCCTTGCCATCTTTGATTATTTCTTTTTTCTTTACATCTTTTGCTATTCTTTTGCCCTTGTTCTGAGTAATCCAAACAAATTTTCTACATTGTTCCTTCTTGTGCTTGATATAAAAGAGGTGCTTATATTTTATCCAAATTTGTTTTACTATGCTTTTTGTCCTTCTGTGCTGTCTCAATTTGCAATTTGCATTTTTTTATCTTTATATTTTTTGAGGAACAACCAATTCCTTTAAGTTCTTTTCTCCAGACTCCTTTCCAAAGGGATTATGCCCACAATCCTCTCATATTCTTTCTTGTTGTTCTGATTCTTTTACTCAACTTCTTCCCCTTCCTGAAATCAGTAAGCTTTGTCATGCCATGGTAATTCTCACTCAACTGCCTTTCCACTCCCTATTCTTGAACAGTTTCTTCCTTAGAGTTGGTATTAAATAGAATAGCTTGGTTAAGTACATAGCAGAACACGTTGGGCAGTTGGTGTTCTCATTTGTTGGTTTCCAAGAGATAACTGATTAATGAAAACCTCCCATAATCACCATCCCCTGTATTCTGCCCATAAATATCCCCACTGACCTGATCTGTTTGGCGTCAGTGCAATGCCCGCATAGCGATAGAGCTCATAATCTTTTTCCCTTTTTAGTATTACTCATAAAGCACCAATATGATAAACTCCCTCTACAGCTGGATCACAGCACAAGTGTCTGAACCCAATACACAACAGCAACAGTCTCTTCCTCCCCCCCGTCATCCCCCTGTGTCTTTGCTATGCTAGTTCAACCACACTGTTGCTCACTGATTAAGATTTCAGGTCCTCTTGTTTATACCCTATATTTCCTACATTATTATACAAACAACTTCTAAAGTAGTGAACAGGTAGACCGATTAACCTCCTCACTACCTATCTAAGACAATTTCATGGTAATTTCATGGTAAAGTGTACCATTGCACATATGATGCAGAGTCCCAGAGAAAGTCTTGGTCCTCACCACATCAAGCACCCAGCCCTCAGTAAAATGTCAACTTTATAAAACTTAGCATTTTCAAAAACTTAAAGGAACTTGATACAAGTCCCTCTGGAGCTGACTGAAAGATTCCTATCAAGCTTACTAGGAACTGGATTTGGTTCCACATATGCCCACAAAAGGAAGTCTGCAATCTGTTGAACAACTATAACATTTTACATCTACATAAACAAAATGTTCCAAATGGCTGTTCTAGGGTACTATAGTTACTTCAGTCTTGTTTGAAATAAACTATGGGGATTTTATTTAAATAGCAACAATAGTAACATGCTCAAAAAGCACCATAACCCTTCTACTCTGTTTCAGCTGGTATCAGCCTCTGTGCCGTAGGCTGTATATGGGTACATGGGAGGCAACAAATCTGTATGACAATACAGACTGAGTGTATGAATAGTCTGTCTCAACCTGAGGTATAGTTACATCCTGTCCTTACCTCCAATAAAATCTCTACTTAAGAAAATATATATATATATATATATATATACAAAACAGGAATTTAATGGCACCAATACTCTTATCCCAGAACTGATAGGTCTCAGAGAGCCTGGCTGAACATTTAACAGTCTTCCAGACCACACAAAACAAACTGAATTTAGCCTTATCCAGGCCCATCCTGAATCATCTTACCAGTCTCTTTCAAATGGTCTGAAGGATCAGTCCAGAGAGAGAACGTTCCTGAGGTCTTTTGTGTCATCTAGTGTGTCTGCTCTAACTTCCCTCTTCTCTGCTAGAACGTGATTTCAGTCAGTCTCATTCAGCAGGTGCCTTCACTAACTATTTCTTCACTGATTACAGACAATGTATTTAAGAATTGCAGCTTCTCTTGGCTAGTGCCCATCCACCCAAACTATAAATTATTTATTCTTATGTTCATCTGTGATGAGAAACTCTTCTGGTCACAATTCGGTACTTATTATGCCTTGGCTTATCTTTCTGCCATAATCAAGGATGAATCTTTCATTTGGGTCGCAATTTAAAGATTATACCAATGCTGTGGCTCTGCTGTTTTAAATACGGAATTTCTTTTCCTTCATTGCTTATTTCAGTAGCCTGTCTCACAGTCTAGTAACATATTAATTCCCAAGTGCATACCCCTAGATGTCACTTGGAAAAAATTGGTAACATCTTACTTTTGTTCTTGAAATATGGTTTCTGGCATTACTGCAGTCCACTGAATTTCAACATGGCACATGAGAATCCTAATGGCATAAAATATCTAAAACTAAATGATATGCCTCTTATGTACACAACCACACCTGTGGAAGTCATCTGGATTCCAATTGCAGTCAATGGAGAGAAACCGGAACATTTACAAAGTGATTCATCTGACCTGTATGACATGTCCAGGTTAAGATAAGATTAATTAAAAACGTGACTAATTGGCTGAGATGAATCCTTCCCTCTTGAGATGAGTCCTGTTAGTTATAACAAGCTGCAGGACTGGTTCTCCCACTTCTCCATTTACTCCGTATTTCTTGAAAAATAAAGAAATTCATCATCAGATGATGATGACAGGTTGCTCATGCAACAGCATGCTTTCTTCATTCATTTTGTATATTCTAGGGAGACAGTCTGTGGTCCCCATCTCTTTCGTCTAAGGCAGACATTCATTCTTCTGAACTATTCCACTGTTGGTGGCTGCAATACCCAGTGTTCAGTATTCTGTTTTCCTACCTCTCCAGCTTATTCCACACTCACAATGATAGACAGTACATGGTGACTTTATCAAGCTCAAATGGCCTGCCACATTTTGCTATATGTCACTCTGAATGCAATACTCACATCATTGTCCAAAAAGCAGTCCCAATACCATTCTTAGGGATCTGTTTCATCCCATTTGTAATTATGGCATTAAAAAATAGTGATGCAAACACTGTACATATTTTTCCATAGGCTGCTAAACTCAATTAAGTGAAACAACTTTATTCAGTTTTTCCAACTGAAGGTTACGTTTCACAAAAGATGGACAAAACCAAGCCCAAATACATCAATACAATGTATTTGTAGGAACAATCAGAATTGTCAAAGGCAGTCCATTATTAAAATACACATGCAATGAAAACTGCATACAGCACTGGATGGATTGCTTTGTCAGCAAAGCTTTTACAATTTCTAATTCATCACTCCAAGTAAAGTAATTTTTCTAGTTTTCAGCAAGTAAATATGTTTTATATTCAAAACCAGGAATATAGTCACTTCAGACGCAAATTAATTCTAAAATGAAAATTAAAATTTAGTAATTGTAAAATCACAAAAAATGTTAGTCATGCTCTATCTATTCCTTTAATGTATAAGGAAATAAGAAGCTATCAATAATTAAATGAATGAAAATTTATATATCATCATGAAATAACCTATCACAGGTAAAACATGGCAGGAAAATCAACCAGTATGTATGTATCTTTTCCAAAACACAGAAGCCCCAATTCATAATGCATATTACAGAGAATTTTACAAGAGAAAAAGAGCTGTGGAAATATCTCTGCATCCCATTCTGGACAAATCAAGACTGTATTCTTGGTAGCATAACAATCAGGCTGGAGTGTGAAACCAGACCATCTTTAGCCACTGCAGCTACACCAGCATGCCATACATCCCTACAAATATCCCTAACTACAACAGTTACTCATGAACCCATCCCCTCATACAGCAAGAATGTAATTTCCCTGGTTTAGCATATGAAAATTGCTAAGGTAACTTAACAGCAGTGTGATATTTCCTGCAGTTCCTACCACTGCAGGAGGAACCAGAAGAAAACCCTGCACCCCACAATCCTGACTTCATAGTTTTTATATAACAAAAGCTACCCTGAGTGATGGTAGCAATGACAACTTACTGCGCATGGTCTCTGATGCTTGCAGTTATCAAGTTCCATATTATTCCTAGATGTAGTTTTGACTGGACCACATGGAAAATGAGATTGAGGAGCTGTAAGTAAACACGAGGACTGAAGAACAACCCAGAGAAAGGAGATCAACTTTCTCCTCTGAGTGCACAATGAGATGAGATAAAAGTTATCTGATTTTACATGTGATATAAGGCGGCAACACTGACTTGCTCTGCACTGCTGAGATCCACCATTTGGGCAAAACCCCAAGGAGTTAAGGTTACTTTAAATGTAAGCTAGTTTGGAACAAAGCATGATCACTGGGATCATCATTTCCCATGCCAAAAAGGAGGCATCCGTGAAACGCCTACGCCTGACAGAGTCACTAAACTGAAACTTTAAACTTTATCTATGCATATTTAGGTAAATTAATATATAGAATGCCTGATAATTTACAATTCCATGTTATTACTATTTTAGACATAGAGCATTTACATTACAAATGCCATCCAAACTCAGAAAAAAAGATCTGGCAATCACAGAGACATGAATATTCTTGAGATTTCCTCACATACAAACCAAAAATTGGAGAAATTCGCCTCCAATCTACCAAATTTATGGGGTTACAACTTTTGAGTAGTCCACTACCTAAAACAAATCACTAAATGCCCTGGACATCAGCCTAAAAATCCACAGCTGGGTAAAATTCAAGCAGCTTATTTCCTTTTAATTATCAGGAAGATTGCCTTCAGTTCCTTAGGTGGGGACTGACTGAATCAGAGTCTTGGTACCACTGCCAAACATTCTGTTTTAAAATCAGCTGCTCATGAAGGACAGTTACCTACTCTCGCTTTCGGTGTATACACTGAAATTCTCCAAAGACTGCCAGGTAGTCATGATCACATACCAGATACTGGGTTTTTACTCAGCTGTGCAGCTCAATGGCAAAACCTTTTGCCAGAGTTGGAAGTCCTTACTCAGCATGTACCACATGCTCATAAGGCTCACACAATCAACTTTTCTACAGTGTTTTCTCTTGTCCTTCTGCTACAGTGCTATTTCTAACTAGCCAAACTTCAGGATACTTCCTCCAGCATTTCTAGATAACATGAAATGCCTAATATAAGACGTAGCAGTTTGAATGAGGTCCATGCCAGCAGTGAGCCATAGAACCTCCCAAGGATTTTCTGTTGAAAAGTCTACATGATATTTATTTGTATTTCACCAGTCCTCAAGACTGAACTGAACACTATGAAAGCCCATCTGAAGAAACCCAACGGCCCACACGGGACTTTTTGGATAACTTTATCCCAGTTGAGTTAGTTATGTGTGGGTACCTTGCAGAAGTTCCTTAATGTTACTTTCTATATCACACTGAACATTGTGATATTAGAACACAGTTACTTCCTGCACTCCAGAGTCCAAACCACTCTGCATCACAGCTAGTACACTTATTGCTGGGTCAAAGATGCATGCTTTTCCCTGAAATCATAGGGGTTTGAACCAGAAAGGGGCTTTAACTGAATTTCCTTGAGGACTTACGTAGTACTAAGCCCTCTTTCTAGTCCTATTTCAGTTATTTTCATTATTGTGTAATTTGTGAAGATGGAGCTAAAAAAAACAGCCAGGCTTCTGATTGATGGTAGGAAACAGTTTTGTTTGGCTTCTCAGGAAATGCTTTGACTTCATCTGTCTGGCTAGTGAAAACCAGCACAAACACACATTACAGTGTATACAACACTGCAGGCAGTTACTAAATAGTAAAATCATTACAAAAGTAAGATGCACTTCCACTAGAATAGCTTGCCAGTATATACCATCTACTATACTTACGTTATAAGCTTCTCTAATACAGCATATGGAGTAGCATAGCATACAGCAACATACTCTGATGCTGACTTGTATAACCCTCTGTTCTCATTCTCATAAGGATCTAAGCAGTTGACAATGCTACAGTATGTTATTTGGGACATATATGAAATATGCATAAATATTTGACTAAGTCTGAGCAGACACAGAGCTCTCTGCATACATTTCAACTTCATACTTGCTAATACTGCAGCATAAAACCAGAACTGCACCCAGATTCATATTTCATACTTCATAGCCATCAATCAGATATTTTTTCTTATTATTAAAAAGTCAGCATCAGAAAGACCTCAGAGAGAGTACATTATTTTCCCACTAGAAAAGTTATCCCTTACATAGAAAGTGAGCAAATATAAACTGAGAAAATATAATTGAGAAAACATATTCTGAACAATGCAACCTAATATTTTTTTGCCTATTTTGTATCTGCTTTATACAATCAGATTTGATATTGCTTTACATCAAAACATTTTTAAGGATTCTAAATAAGCTTCAAATACTAAACAGCTCTGAAACCTGATTTGATGCAAACATTTTAAAGATTGAATCTACAGCTGTTCATCTCAAGTTCCTACCCCTGAGATGTAAATATATGCATTTTTAAAAGAGTAACATAGTAATGAAATCAGGATTGAAGCTGAGCCCAGGAAGAAGTGGGGGGAGGGGGAAAGGTGTTTTAAGATTTAATTTCTCGTTATCAGACTCTGATTCGATCTCAATGAAATGAGAAATGAACTCAAAGTTCATTTCCCCAAGTCTGTTTTGCAAACCATGATGGTATTTGCTGAGTGATCTCCCTGTCCTTATCTTGACACATGAGCCTTTCATCATATTCTGTCTCCCCCTATCCAGTTGAAGATGGGGAGTGATAAACCAGCTTGGTGGGCAGCTGGCCTCCAGCCAGGGTCAACCAACAACAAGGTAAGTAAGGACATACAGAAGGGGAAGAAGTGAAGGACACTTCTCCAATGCACTCTAACTAATGTACTGGAGAAGGGGGAATACCTATGCCTTGTAATGGAGCACTTGGAAAAGCAGGAGTAGAACTGAAAAAAACCCCATAAGAAATACAGAATTCAAGAGGGGAAAATAAACAGCAGAAGTCAGGTCTGCCAGAAGGTCACCAGGTAAAACAGCCACCACCACCCTGATTTATCTGGGTGAGAAGGGGGGAAAGGAGGAGGACTAGTGTTACAGATCTGCAGAGTTTCAAAGACTAACGAAATTAGAAAAAGAACATGGCTTTACGGAACCACGTATTTATGGCTATTTTATATGCTGGTGTTTTAAAGACTAACACAAGATCTTGACAGCTAAAGGAAGGATGTAGTAAAGGAAAGAAAACAGGATTGACATGAAAAGACAATAATCACTGATGATAGGCATGTAAAGATACAAAGGGATTCAAGAAAACAGAAGAAAAAGTAAATTAAAGGCAGACGAGAGAAGGTGACCTCCAAGCCAAAGACTCATTGGAGTGAATGACTGTAGGGAGGTTAGGGACAAAGCCAAAATTACTGGTTCTGACAAGCTTGTCTCAGTGTCCTGACAGCTGAACTGAGTTGACCAAGACAAAGTAAAAACCTGTCAATAGCAGTATGATCAACCATCAAGCAAAATGAGGAAGGTACAGATAATACTAAATCTAGAATACTCCTAGTAACCTTTGGAATGATGTCTAATTAAGTCATAATTACAAGTGCTCCTCAGAGGCTTGTGTCAAAACCAGTGGGTTTTTCCCACATATGGGGTAGACTTGGTTTAGGCAGCTAGGGGAGTGCAAAATTCAATCCCAAAAGGGTTCACAGAAAACCCTGCATCCTTATGGGATTCAAAATACCAAGGTGAGGATTGGCATCTAAAAAGAGGCAGTCCTTTTAAAAAAATGGTTACTATAGCAAATTTACCTGTTAAAAGACAGCTATGGGACCAAGGGAAAGAAGCTTAAACCCACCTTTCCCCGTTTTCCAAAAGTGCCCTACATTCTACACTGCAAAATACTCTGTAATGAGATGCTCTTCATTCCTCCTGGGCACAGGCTGTTAAGGAAAATTAAATGAGGTAATAAGCTAAAGGAGCTTGTCTCCTGTAATTTTAGTATGCTGATTTTAGGTATGCTGGCTTTGGTCGAATGCGTAAGTCATGTTCACATAATCTACATCAGATATATGAAAAAACAAATTTACTAAACACGTTCCAGATAAAACAGGAAGACAGGGAGATGAAAAACATTATGGAAAATATTTCTGCCAAGTTTTGAAAAGGTTGATTTTGAACATCTGGTTTCTCAATAATTCCAGAAAATCCATTTAAGACTTTTTGCTGACAGAATCCTCTTTAGATAGCCAAAGGAAGTTTAAAAGACAAGTCATAACTCTGAACTAATATATGCTGGTTTACTTTTTCATAGTCAGAATATAAACTATTGTTATGAAGTAATACTGGTACTACATACCAAGGTAAGAAAGCAGTCACCCAACACAGCAATCACTAGATTCTTACCTGCATCTGTAATGGTGAAGCCAACTATAAGAAGCCAAAAAATAGACTACAAATATCTTTCTGAGAACTGGAACTGTAATCACCCTGAGAACACAGATTACCACACTTGTATTCATAATAACAGAAGTTGTCCATAACTGTGACTACTTAACACTCAACAAGAAAGAAGGCATCAAGGTCTTTAACAGAACCAGTTAATCTAAGAGAAGAAAAAAAATCACAAAAGAAAACATCAACAAACCTCCATTCAGTCAGCTAATGAGTTACTTCTACTCGTAACTAGTATTTCTCAGAAAGTCTTTAGCCAAAGGTAAATGCAGACAGCGTATTCAACTGAAAAAAAACACGCATCTTTAATCCCAGCTTTCTAAACACCCTCCACCCCTCCCACACATACATATTTGGTACCATTATGAACTGAATATTATTATACTCAAAAGATAAATGGGTGAACACACAAACTGTTGTGAAGCTACCTTTTCCTGCATGCTGTAAACCCAGTTTTATTTCTTCTTCTCTTTATAGATCTCACAGATGCCCACAGTGCTGTTTTGCTCCCCTATTATAAGATGATACAGAAAGGCTAGATGAAGTGTCAACAACTCATGTGGAACACTCCAAGTTGTATTACTCTTATGCTGGTTACCAACACTTAACTCCATTTTCTCAGCACCTACTTAAAACCATACTGAACTGGAAGAGAACCTGGCTAAATATGAAAAATGACATAATGTTTGCAGGAGAAGATCATTAGTGAATCCCTGGCAACATGACCTCAAATAGTCTCAGAATGTTAAGACAGTTGTTTTGGACTTCCCAGTCTACTCCATACCCAAATGGCTGTGGTGATATAAGCATGCTCATCCACCTGCAGCTGACCAAGAAAGATTGTGATCTTTCCTCTTAATGACAAAAGGATCCATGCATGAATGGCTGACAAAGTTCTGCAACAAATCTCTAACAACGGTCTTGGAAAAAGCTGGCTGCATCTCCACAAATACTTTACTGCTGTATTCCAGTCCCTGTTCTGCAGAGTTCTTTGTTTTACACAAACCTCAACTAATCTCTTGTCTCAATATCCAGGATCTCTACTGGGATCAGCTCTCATGTTCCTCCACACAATCACAAACTACAGTGTTTCAGCAGAAAATTAAACTCCCAAACAGCAGCAGAAAGCTGGTGACTGCAAATGCAGCAAATTTCTCAGCAACTGTACCCACACCAGAAAACTCCTGAATAAAAGTGGACTTTCCATTCTAAAAGCTAAACATAAAAGTTACATTTCTAACTTGGTTTCCTCTTTGTCAGCTATACATGCAAACCAAGTCTATACTTTCAGGGAAACAATATACTGATGAAATTTTTACTGAACGGAAGGGAGAAAAGATCTATTTTTACTTTATGAGAGAAGTAGTAACAACACTTGCTCCCTCTGTAAACTACAAGGAGGGGGAAATAAAGATCCTAACCTGAGCCAGACAAACTTACTGAAACCAATATCCTAGGAAACCATGTATCCCAGGTGCCCACTTCTCAGAAGAGCTCCTAGGATTATAGCATAAGTTAAACAAAGAGCTAACATGTCACTTTGCAGGGTGCTAGAGTTCAGGCATACAGTTCAGGCTTTTTCTCCAGGGAAAAGAATTACCTATAGATGCTCTTCAGCAACAACTCTGTAAAATATCAAAGGAGAATAAATGAACCCTTAGGATAAAGCAGAGGCATCTAGCTTCTTCAGCCAAAACAGTCACTTGTAACAGAATGTTCTTTTAGAGATAAAACTTAGAATAATCAAGGCCACAGAGAAAGGTGAACGAACCCCAAGGAAATTGTATTCTTTCATAAACGTCCTTTGTTTAAGCAGCAGTGCTAAAGCACTTC
>JBCJKH010041065.1:0-15806 GCA_039877255.1 Loriculus beryllinus | reverse complement strand
TTAATGTCTTGGGTTTTTTTGGTTTGGTTTGGATGGTTGGTTTGGTTTTTTGGGGGGGTTTTGTTTTGTTTTGTTTTGTTTTTTAAATCAGTGCTAAGTAATCAGGCTACTTTAAAAATGCTTAAGAGAGATTAAATCTCTTTGGAAGGCCATAGGGCTAATTGCACATTTCAGCTAATCAAGCGGAGGTTAAATTTCTTTAAGTATATTAGATTTAGGAGGGCAAATATGCTCATCTGTAGGAAACACTTCTGCAATATTTGTTGAAATGGGAGCACTTACCCTGAGGAATGATAATTTTTTACAGAGCAGTATGCCAGCAATATAAGGTAAATTCTCACTGCAAACAAACAATTTACAAACAAGCAGTAGCAACAACAAAACCGTAGAGAGTGGGATTTTTTGTGCTGAAGTCTCTACTAAGGAATAATCCCATTATATATCTGATGGTTTATTCCCAGAGTAACCACTTTTAGCTTACTTGCTCAAACTGAGATTTTCCTTAATTGCTGATGTGAGGGGGGAAAAAAAAATACAGTGCAATGTCTCCTCTAGCATTTACATAAAAATACTTTGCGATCCAAAAGACTATTGAATCTTTTTCCTTAGTGTCGTGGTTTAAGCCCAGGCTGTAAATCAGAACCACGCAGCCCTCACACTCACTCCTCCGCCTTTCTTCCCCCTCTCTGGGTCCCTCCCCCCCCACCACTACCGGAGGGATGGGGAGGGGAGTCGAAAGAATGTAGCAGGTTGAGATAAGAACAGTGCAGTAACTAGGTACTAGTTACTAGTAACTAGTAATGTTACTAGTAACTAGTAATGATAAGGGAAATAACAAGGGAAGAGAGCATGATATCACCCACCGATACTGAGCCCGACTGAGCAGTGAGCCAGACCTTCCAGGATAACTCTCAGTTACATCACGGGCATGCCATGCTGTGGTATGGAATACCTCTTTGGTTAGTTTGGGTCAGGTGTCCTGTCTCTGCTTCCTCTCGGCTTCCCCTCCTCCCTGGCAGAGCATGAGACTCAGCATGCAACTAAAAACATGGGTGTTATCAGCACTGTTCCCAGGCTGGAAGTCAAAACCACAGCCCTGCACCAGCTACTAAGAAGGAGAAAAAAATGACTGGTACTGCTGAACCCAGGACACTTAGAAAAAACCCAATTCTGCTAACATGTTGTATGTCTTAACTGCAAAATTTTTTTTTATATAATTTGGATATTACCCCAGTGTATAACTGGGGCACAAACATTTTTAGCTGTAGCATTTTTAGTGAAAATATCTTGCCTGTGAGGTACTTATACCTTTAGATAGACTGATTTCTCATTATTTTTACATGACCACTGTTCATGGTGGCAGGTTACCTGGATTTAAACTCTCCTAATTCTACACTTTTTCACAAATCACCTTGGTACCTAATCTGTCCAGGGGAGAAAGAGAAATTCTCCCCTGATTAACAGAGAATTCACTGATGGTGAAGTTAAATGGTATAGCTGAGGGAATTAACAGCTTGCTGACACCAAATGAGTGCAAAATCCATCTTGATTTACTTTTTCTTCAGTCTTTTTCTCCCTCACTTCTCAATAACAATATTGCTGAAATCTTACACTCATACACACACTAGTGAGGATATAGCAGGCTTGAGTTTCATTCCACCTGAGATACTAGTTCAGCTCTGGTATGAATGGTGTTAAAATGTGCACTGATCCTTGATCTCCCTTGAGAATGTATTTAACAAATTGTAGAAGGACACTATTGCCATTTAAAATGTGTTAATTGCCAGGTTAATTGAATAGAGTTTTGGCTTTGTTAATTATTCTCTTCGCAAGGTACAGATGTGTTTTAACATTTTTCAGTTGTTAGATATTGCAAAACTTTTGCAAAACCCCAAACTTTTCTCTAGTTTTTTATGTTGTTCATCACTGCTCCTTTGTTTGAGATGCACCAACCACTCATGGAAGTACTCCGTATGTGCAAAATGAAACCTCCTAATTTAGATCTTCTTCTCCAAATATTTAAATACTGTAATAAAAGAAATACTATAATAAAAAGAATGAACCTGTTAAATTCCATTACTTAGTTTCCCCAGAATGTATTGACTATTATAATATTTCACAGTTAATTTGCTTGTCTCTCCCATGTAATATTCATCTCACTGCGTTTCTTGTCTATGTTACTTTTAAAAAACAAAAATAATTAAAAATATCCACTTCTAAACCCACTTGTATTGTTGGGAGAAGCTTGAGTAATCTACCAGAAAGTACTTCTTAAAAGATATTTCTTAAGCTGTCAAAATGTTGTCACCCCTAATAAGAAAGTTTAATATAATAGTTTATTTACTTTGAAACACTTTGAAACTGTTTATGTACTGAGTGTTTTGAGAGTGTTCATGTACATACTTCTTATATAATTACAATGTTTTTTTCTTTCCAGAATATCCAACCTGATGAAGAAATACTTGTTTATGTAATAATGTTTTTGTGGCAGAAGTGTAAATCAGGACTTGAGCAAATCCAGATGAGTGGAAGTGACTACTTGAAATTTATCTACAAATACAAAGCTTACCAAGTACTCCCTTATTATAATCTATTTCTCTTAATATGAATTTATTCTGTTATAATAAAGTGAAGATAAAATGTTGGTATCCAGTCCAAATACATTTTTTCATGGTAAAATGTGGTAAATCTTCTTTACTGGAAATATAAATTGTATGTACACTTTGAACACACTGTGTTTCCATATGCCAGTATCAAAACATCTCTTAGCCTTTTCCCAGTAAAGTCACCCATTCTCTGTCAGTGGACCATGGTGGAAAGATGATAAAATAGAGAGAGCATTCAGGCATGATCTAAGATTCTTCTTAGATTTGTTGTGTTGTGGTGAAAATACCAGTATATTTAGAGAAAGTACCCTAGGCCGGTTGAACAAAGTGAAAAAACCTTACAGCCAAAGAGGAGGGAGATGGGGTATAGTACATGGCGCACTGGATAGAACCACAGCCTTACTTAAACTTTTCCTGAGACTGAGAGGCTCTTGGGAAGTGTAGTCTTCTGAAAGATAATTTACACAAGTTTCTCTGGAATGCCAGTTTATGTGATCCTGATCACTACAGTAAAATTGTTCAGAGATTCATCAGAAGGTAGCATACAGTTTCTTTCCTCTGTGTATGCAACAGGAGCATTCAGGTTTCTTTTATACAGTTTAAGTAGGATGATATAGGCATAACTGAAAGGCAAATTATCAAATCTGCTGGAAGGCTTACTACGTTATAACAAGGTATCAAAGTTGTGCCCGTAGAACACAACAATAAATAATAATGATATTCTAAAATTTATAAAGTCTGCTGTCTGCAGAAATAGGGGCTTTGGAACAGCATAAACTCGGCATTTCAGTCTGGTGGCATTCAAAAAAAGAAGCCCAATCCAAGAAAGGAGTATTTTCATGTTTATGGATCTTTTTAAACAATTTTGAATGCAGAACCATATCTACCTCTGTAATATATAAATCTCTTCCAAAAATTTGTTTTAACTCTGTCTTGCTTTTTTTTTTTATTTTCTTTCCCCCATTTTTAGTGGGTTCATATACTCTGGATAATAAATGAAGCAATTCAAAAGAGCAGCATAGCAAACACTAATGTTGTTATGCTTGCAGAGGTAACCTTACGTTTAACTGCAATATTGGAAAACATAGCTGATTCTGCAAGTAAATCTAAGACAAAAGCAGGTAAAGCTTTCAATAAAGATTTTGTTGTCTCTCAAGAATGACTTTCAAGATTGGAACTTTGACAAATGTACATATTCAAAAGTTATTGTAAAGAGATTGTTGAGAATGGCATAATATTTTTGTATGTTCAATTTCATCCGTAATCAGAGCTAAACCCCTCTGGTTTTCAAAGGCTTTATGCCTTATTCTCTTGCATTTCCAGTTCTACTGAAGTAATCCCATTTTGAATCACATCTCTTATGAACTCACCCTCCTTAGGTTTTCTATATGTGTCTTAGTCCCTTCAGAGTAGCCTTAGATCACTCATGTGTTCTTTAAAAATTGGCTGGGTGGAAGGCAGTATGCCCTTTGGCTCGTTTGGAGCATTCACATGTTGGAAGAGGGAAATGTTGAGGTCATACTGAAGCTTTGCTTTTATTGGGTCATTAATTTGCATCACTTATCCTCACATGTCTTGATTTTTGTATAGGAATTCAATTGTCTTTGAAATTTAACTTGGCTGTCATTATTAGGATTTAATGCAGTCATAATCACACATAAACAAATTTCTTTCCAAAAGCTGACCAATGTTCTAAAATATTAATATTTAGGCATATAAAAGTTCTATGTTGATGTAGATGAAATATGAATAATAACTCTCATGAGAGTTTTACAGTAACTAGACAGTAGATTTTAAGGACCCTTTTAGAATGTATATGGAAACAGAAGAGAATGAAATTGCTTTTTGTTCATTTGAAAGTAAGAAAATATTAGCATGTTACTATTCTTTATAAAGGTAGAGTAGGAACTGTTTTCTGTGATGCTGTGAAAATCATTCAATTCTGATGGAGATTGGATGAATTCTCAGCATAGCATCACTGCAATTAAGTTATTTTTCATTCAGGGTAAATATGTTCTGGAGGAAAAAAAGCTGAATAGATAGGAGCCCCTGGTCAAAACAGGGTGATAAATAGCCAATCAAGCACATATTCGTACTGAGAAGAGTCTTTTTACTGAATCATAGAGTCATAGGATAGTTAAGGTTGGAAAGGGCCTTAAGATCATCTAGTTCCAACCCCCGAATGAATGAATACTGACTGAATAGAAATTTTCTTATTTATGAGAAAGAGACAATAAACAAGCAGAAATAAACAGGAAAAAGTGGTGCAAAAATTACAAGAACTGGTTGTCCGTCTGAGAGGGCAAAAATTTATTTCAGCAAAGAAATAAAATTTTGACAGGCTGGTGGGCTGTAACCAAGAGCAAAGAATCTGCTTCCTCTGTTTGGGCTGCTTCCTCTTGTATTGGAAAGGAAAACACAATTCTGGATGCACTCCTTACAATAGAAAATAATTTAAACAATCAAAACGAATGTTAAAATGATGATAATACCTTTTCAAGGACTATTAAATTGAAATAGTATATATCATAAGAATATGACCTTATATATTTTTAAATTCTCACATAAGTTAAATTAGCATTGAAACCACTGTGTAATAGATAACAATATATTTGAATTGATTTAAAAATGGAAAGTTAGTATGAATGCTACAAAAATGTGAGGAACTACAAAATGAGTCCAAGTTTCATTGGCTTGGATTTAATATTACTGTGAAATATAGGGTACATTTAAAAATACTACATTATTGGATAATCACATACTGAATTAGTACAATCATACATACATAGCTATCATGTTTAAACTCTGAAAAGCTTTTCGTGAAACAATATCATTATCTCTCTTAGTCAAGTATTGAAGAACAGAATTATTGCTAGACTCTTAAGCTAGTAGTAGTGCTAATTGAATGTTACTAATATTGTCTGAATATATTACGTTTTCACTTTTTGATTTTTCTTCCTATAAATAAGGAAAAAGGAATGCCTCTGTCTTCCAAGATGAAACCTGTGATATGCCTGAAATACTGACGGTAATGTCTAATTAATTTATATTAATTCAGTGTTTCTGAATAGCATAAGAACTTATTTATGCTCTGTATTTAGTTTTATACAGCTGAGTTTCACACCATCATGCCAGTGCAGAGGAAAAAAACAAATATTTTTTTTTTTTTCCAAGTGAAAGAAAATCTGAAAATGTTCCTGTAAGGGTTTTTTTCTTATTTTTTTTTTTTTTTTTTTTTTTTGAGTAATCTATGATATGGAAAAAGCTTACTTTGAAACTTTTTGTTTACAGCATCATCGTACTGATTTCTACTGCACACTCTTTTTTATATCCATGTATAGGATAAGCTTTAAATGGTTTAATTGTACATTTTTTAAAAGATCGTGTAAACTTTAATCCTAATGGTAATAGAAATAATACCAACAATAACAATACTGATAATAATAATAATAGAAAACAATAACAACAACAGAAAATACCCACTCAGAAGACACAAGTGATACACAATGAAATTGCTCACCACACACTGATACCCAGCTTGACCCAGGCAGCGATCGATCCTTTCCCTGTAACTCCCCTCAGTTTATATACATGGCGTGACATGCTGTGGTATGGAATACCCCTTTGGCTAGTTTGGGTCAGGTGTCCTGTTTCTCCTTCCTCCTGGCTTCCCATGACCCTCCTCACTGGCAAAACATCAGACTCAGAAGTCCTTGATCAGAGTAAGTGTTATTGAGCAACAACTGTAACAGTTGTGTGTTATCAGCATTGTTCTCAGATTCAAGCCGAAGCACAGTACTGCACCAGCTATTGGGAAGGAGAAAAATAACTGTCACAGCTGAAGGCAGGACACCCTGTCTTAATGTTTACACACATGTAGAAACTTTAATTCAGCAATAGTTTACTTAAATGTGTTGTTTTCTGAAAAACTAGTTTTTCTTAACAGCATCTAATGAAACACTGAGAAACTGCCTGTGAAAAATAGTGTTTGCCAATTTTCTTAAGTTAAGCTTCATTCTGTTACAAGCTAACTCTTTGAGTTAGTAAATTGTTTTTGAGAGCTGAAGGAAAATCAATTCTAAATTAATTAAAATGAATTGAAGTTTAAAACACTAATATTAGTACATGAAAGCATGGGGAGCAGTGACTATGGAAAGATTACTTGACAGAATTTAAACTGCAACAGTTAAAAATAATAGCACTTTACTTTTGATAGTCCACATTATAACTTTCAATGCTGCTAGCAAATAAAATGTGTTTCTGTGTCTTTTCACCTCAGAAAAGTTCTACAGAACAATTACAAATTGCTTATGAAATTCTTGAAAAAGCAATTGATGGAATGAACACATCTCACTTAATGGTCCTTCTACCAGATGGAAAGTCGATATTTGACAACTGCTGTACAAAGGTAAAAAGTCTACAAAAAGCTACACTGCAATGAAATCTATAAATAATATTTTGGATTTTGATGACACAAAACTTGTATTTTCTTCATACTTAGGAATTTTGCATTATCAAATGTACCTCATCTTTCTGCCCCATGTGAGAATAGAATAGGAAAAAAAAATATATGTGTAGCGCAAATAGCATTTTTCTCTTTCAACAGTAAACTATAAACTCTATTAGGTTTTCATTGCCATTTTCTTTTGGAAATAATTATAATTTGTAGCTTTATCTAATAAAATAAACCCAAATCTCTTTCATGTTTATTGGTTGCAGTTTTATTAAAATCAGTTTTTGCTGTTGAAGGTTGTTCAGATTTTCTAAATATCACTCTACACCAACATGATCTTTATTTTTTTTTGTGCACTGGTAACACAGTAAACCAAATTTTTCTGCAGTTTCACATTGATTATTAATCCAGTTTTCTACTGATTCTCAGGTTTTGTCAAATTTTCTTTGTCCACGATTCATGCTTTCTCTGTCTGGTCATTCTCCTTCCATGCTCTCTGGAATGACTGCGTATTACACAGATATGACAAATTTCAGCATTTGTCAATTTACTGAAATAATAATATGAATGTCAATATAAATATAGTAAGTTAAGTAAGAAAAATTTCTGCTTGCTTAATTGCCTCTCTTATTTATCAGGTGGACTCAAGTGATCAGAATTTGAATTCTGTTAATAATAACACAGGAACAGGTGATAGCTTTGTAATTGATTTACACTTGGAGCTCATTCAGGCTCAACATCGAGTAGCTGTGAAACTTCTTAAAATGACACAAGGTATGTAAATTATTTTCATAGCTTGATTAGAGTCCTTTGTTAATATATTTTGTAATACTAAGAAATAAAGGAGTGTCTTCTTTCTGTAGAGGAGCTGATGTTGGGAGCACAGAAATAATATACTGAATTTGCAGAATCTAGATTTACCACATGACACTAGTCTCTAACCTCTGCTCAATTAATGTGAGTTAAACTTTGCTAGCAATGACTGAATTTGGTTCCTAGACAGTTTGTTGTTGTTTTCCTGTTATAATATTAACTGTTACAGTGCCAGTATTAGAGAACTGGGGGATGCACTGCAGATTTTCTTTTTTTTCTGTAATGCTAATTTTCTCTGTAGAGAATGGCTTGAATATTTTATTCAATGCTCTTTGTAATCTGAATTTCTACTCCTGTGAAGTTGTCCTTACCTCTTTCCAGTCAGCAGATATCCCACACTTGCCAAATGCCTTCTGAAAAGAGACCAAAACAAGTCGGTCTCCATTCCTGTGTTTCTAGCTAGTACTTGACACTACAGAGCTTCCCTGTGCACTATTCCCTGTGATCAGACACAAGATCCCTCTTTTCCTGTGGTGTTAGTGTAACTAGTGGCATGATCAGTCCAAGAAATTCTGCTGGAACCAAAGAAAAGAACATGAGATGGAGCAGAGCTTTACTACAAAACTACATATTAATGCCTCTTGCTCAAATTTTCCCAAGAGAACTATAAATAACTCAGGATTTTCTTCCCACATAGATGCCCAAAAGGATGATGGAAATCGTAGGTCTAGCAAGTTTCGTGTGAAGGATATTAAAGATTTACATTATTTAACAGGTAAGGCTTATTAATTAAGATTCTAGAAGTACAGTAAATATTTGCTGCTGTTTTACAAATGTCTTAACATGTCTTTTTTACAGAGGAATTTTTAATGGGAAAAATAAAAAAGAATAAGCTGTCCAGAGCAATCTTTTTGATGCAAAAGGCTGTACAGAAGTTCCCTAAGGAGTTAACCAGTTCTTCCCAAAGGCAGCTACTGGAGGTAAAAAAAAATAAATCTTAAGGTAAAATTCTTTATCACAGTTTTTCATGTTTTGTGCAATTAAGACTTGGAATGTGCCTTACAAAAATAAGACAAATGGAAGGAACTTGAGGGACATCAGGTGTTTTGTAACTTCTGTTGTCAAACCTTCCCTTGAGAAATTGCGTTATGATGGGAGAATAAAGTGACTTAAAACAATGAAAGAGCACATCCTCAAATTCTGTGCACACATGAAGATTGCAGAAAATCTGAAAGAAGATCTGATCTTTTGTTCTACACCTTATCACCTGGACTTTGCAGTTGTGAACCTGTGCCTTGCCAAAATGTCATGCAGTTTTCCTTCTTCCCATTGCAACCTTCAACATCCTATTTTCAGCATATTTCAATTATATGCTCAAATAATGTCGTGGTTTAAGTCCAGCTGGCAACCCAGAACCATGCAGCTGCTTGCTCACTCCCCCCTTTCCTCCCACTGTTCCTGGAGGGATGGGGAGGAGAATTGAAAGAATGCAACTCCCACTGCCTGTAACAGGAACAGTCCAGTAACTAAGGTATAACACAAAACCACTGCTGCTACCACCAATAATAATAATGATAAGGCAAATAACAAGGGCAAAGAATGCAACCATTCACCACCTGCTGATCGATACCTAGCCTGACCCGAGCAGTGATCTAGCCCTTCTGCGTAACTGCCCCCAGTTTCTATACTGGTCATGACGTGCTGTGGTATGGAATACCTCTTTGGCTAGTTTGGGTCAGGTGTCCTGTCTCTGCTTCCTCTCGGCTTCCTCTCCTCCCTGGCAGAGCATAAGACTCAGAAAGTCCTTGGTCAGAGTAAACATTACTTAGCAACAACTTAAAACATGGGTGTTATCAGCATTGTTCTCAGGCGAAAACACAGCACTGCATCAGCTACTAAGAAGGAGCAAAATGACTGCTACTGCTGAACCCAGGACAAATAATTATCCTCCTTGAGCTGAACAGTGCTCATTTCATAAAGAGCAAATCCATGCCTTTATTTTCATGCTTATGTGTTGAAAATTTTGCCTTTTTTATTATCGAACATCCAAGAAGTCTATATAGAATTACTTATATCTTCTGGTCTTTTCTACTGTACACCTTACCATGATGAAGTTTAATTTTTAAGGAAGCAATGAAGTTTCCAGTTGCCAACTGTAGGAGTTGAGTGGTTATGTAAAGGAAAGTCACTCCATGTCTTGCTCTTTACCTAGTATCTTTCCTTGAACATTTCTCACTAGGGTGGATACAACCCTAACCTAAAGCGGTGGGAGGGAAGGGAATTGGGGTGAATTGAGGGCCTGTGCAAATGATTAGCTGTGTGGCGTAATTAAGGCTTTATTAAATCTCAGCTCCCTGTTTCATTATAAATCTATGGCTAGTTTTTGGTCATTTTTGGACATGAGATACAAGGTTTATTCAATCTGTGATCTAGGCTGGTATGGTTGTTCATATAGCCTTGTAAAGGTATGAGAACAGAAACAAGGAACCGTTAAGGTGTAAGTTTATAGGACAGTCCTGAATAAGCCGAATGACCTGTTTATCTTTCAGACTTGTGAATTAATGCACAAGAAATTAATCTGCATATATAAGGTTTACACAAAATATCATTCATCCTAATTTAGGATGTAAGATGATACAAAAATCTATAAAAGTTTTCTACATAGCAGTGAGTTTTTGTAAGATCGTTTTAAAAACTATTTGTATGTGTTAAATCTGTTGGATTGTTATGGTTCAGTAGTTTTCTCTTTTGTTTTAATTTAAATCATAGGAAGCACTAACTTTCATTGAGCAAGTTGAAGCTGAACAAAGTGCATTGTATCACAGTCTCAAAGAAGCAATGAGCAGCAAGAAAAAAAACAGGACTCCTCCTCCTCCTCTGTTACTTTCTAGATCACATCGCTGCATGACATTTAAACCAGCTCCGTTCTCTTCGGATATTCAGGTAATGTTTTTCATTATGGCTGTGTAAGAAATAACTCAACAATACGCAAACAACCAAAACTTGTTTCAACAGTGCTATCCCATTGCACTCTTCTCTACTGTTCTTGAGGAGATTATTTTATTCTGACTTAATGAAGTATGCTCTTTTTTTTTGACTCCTGTGAGACAATTGTGACTCACTGTTTTGATCTTCACATTTGCATGACACTTTCTTCATCTCATGCTTAATGTTCCTTGGTGCTTCTCTCATATAATATTTATTCTACTTGTTGAAAGCTCATTCTGTCATTTAGGGGCTGATATACTCCTAGTTACCCTCTGAAGCAATGCAAGGATGTTGCATCATGTGATACAAGAAGTTACCACACTAAAGACTCTGTTAATGAAGTACTGAAGTGCCATAGTTCAGGTAGAAAAATCTACTTTCTGTTGAACATACAGAATCATGGAACTACTCAAGTCATAAGGGATTTTAGGAGAAGTCCCTAGTCCAACCTTCTGCTCAAAGTAGGGTTGGCTGTGATTCAGAGAAAACTCCATGAACAAACTCGCCAACATAATTTTCAAGTTGACAAGCGGCGCCGAGAGACACGGGGGATAGCTCCTCCTAATGTGTGTCCCTGTATTACTACACAAGCCATCCTTATATAGTCACTGGGCACACATGCATATTCATGAGGCTACTTATGGATTACATCATTTTCCAGAAAGTTCCTTGCCCGCGTACAAAGTTGTGGAGGTCTTTGAGGGTCGTTTACTTCTTCTAACAATCTTCATCACTTCTGGCAGCCTTTGAAGCATGCACAGTAGATGCTTATACCATCTTACTTGGTTCGTTAACACCACAGACATAACAATCATCCTGTCCTTCTACTTATCAGTTAGCTTAGCTGCAGCCCATCCTGGACACCTGCCATTCCCAGATACTCCTTATCCTTGTGTCCTGTTCTTCTAGCCTGTTTTTCTTACATTCCTTTTGTACTGAGGTCATAGGGCCTAAAACTATGTCAACTACAACGGTTTATCTTGTACAAGAATTCTCAGCATGTTCTCTAGCTGTACTGTACTTTTTTTTTCTGTGTATCATGCACCTCAGTAATTTTCCATTGCTACTGTTACAAAGCCATCGAACTTAACATTACTTAAAACTGATTCTAAAAGTTTATATATTCCATTTTGTAATTTTGTACCCCCTCTTGTCTCAGCTGTGAAATTAGAATGGGCTGCTCAGGGCTTTATCCAGTCAGTTCTGAAAACTTTCAAGGATGAAGACTGAACAGCTTCTCTAGGCAACCTGCTCCAACAGGCTAAACTGCTCATGTTAAACTTTTCCTTGTGCAGAGTTGGAATCTCTCTTGCTTTGATTTACATCTGCTGTTTTTCATCCTTCTGCCATGTGCTACTGTGAAAAGCCTGGCTACATCTTCTTCATCACTTGCTTGCAGGCATTCAAGGCTAGGTTCCCCTACCTTTTCTCCAACCCAGCTCCCTCAGCCTCTTGTTGCAGGGCTAGTGCTCCAGCTCCCAACCATCTTGGTGGTCCTCTGCTGTAATCTCTCTAGTTGTTCAACATTTCTTATAACAATGGGGGGCAAGAGGGAAACTGACCATGGTACCTAGATGTAATTTAATAAGTGCAGAGCAGAGGGGAATAATCTCATTCCTCAGTCTCGTAACTGTATGTCTGTTAATACAGTTCAAGATGCTTTGAGGTTGCTTTGCTGCCAGACACACCACTGTCGCATGTTCAGCTTGCTGTCTAACATGACTCCCAGATGCTTTTGTGCTGCTCCCCAGCCTACCAGCCTGTGTCCTTGCAAGGGATTCTTCCTTCCCAGGTGCAAGACTTTGCATTTGCCTTTGTTAAAATTCATGAGGTTCCTGTTGGCCCATTCCTCTGGACATTCTAGATCCCCCTGAATAGCAAGCCTGCATTTAACAATATCAGCTGTTTCCCTCTATTTGGCATCATCTGCAAACCTGATGATGAGTGTGTGCTCATTTTTTTTCCTCAGGTCTTTGCTAAAGATATTAAACAGGGCAGGTCCCAGGATAGTCCACTGCAGTGATCCACTTATTACCACCTTGCAGGTGGATTTCATAGTGATTTTGCAAGTTTCTTCAAAATAATGTGTTTAAACCCAGTAGGAACTCAAATTGTATTAACAATGGTAAGAATGTTTCTATGAACAGTGTTTTTATAACTTGCAATCTTACTGCAGTTTGATTAGGAAATGTAAAATAAATTAATTAGGGAAAATTTCTTAATTTTTATTTCTAATGAACATTAAATTTTAAAACAATAAATTCTTTAAAGAACAATAGTTCATCTGCTATCATTTCATTCAATACAGTTGAGCTAATGTAACGTATTTGGCCACTAGATAGCGCAATGCTATTACTAGTCTTGTAGTTTCTTCTCAGAGTTTACTAACTGGGTACTTAGGATTTAATTAGCTGCTGAGGATAAACGGATACTTAGGATTTAATTGGATATTCACAGTTCTTGTAATGGAAGTCAAAGTTGCTAAAATTTCCTGATCTTTAAATTGCTCATTCACTGAAAATAATCCCTTCTATTTTAATACCTCCTTCTGAAAAAGTCAGGATTCACTGCAAGAAAAATCATGTGTATTGCAAGAAAAATCATTTGCATTCCAAGAAAAATATTGTAGCTGTACAGAATTTTTATGTGTTGAAAAATGACTTAATCTGCCAAACCTCAGGTCTGTTTAACTGTCTACTGAAGGTAAAATAGTATATTTTTTAGCAGAAGTTTAACGCAAGTTAAGCTTACAGAAATTTATCTTACCAATTCTGCAGAGATGAAATAAAAATTAGTTTCCATGTTTGATCTTACGGGACATGACTGAGCAATGATCCAAGACTGCATGATCATGTTCTTCCTTGGCTAAACATATTGAAAGTGTAGATGATATGCCCAATGAGATTATCAGCAGCTCAGTGGCATTAAAAAACCACTGATTTCAGTATGAACTAAAACCATGGCTTGTTTAGGAAATATTACTGCATTGCATTATATATGCATTTCTGTTGCCTGCTTTTAGGGATATGTCCTCATGTCATTTTCTGAATCAGATCCTGATGTCAGCTTTAGATGAATACCATTGCAAGGATCAAATAATGAATCTAGATGAGTTTAAATCTACAGGATGACCTGTAGAGTTTATGCTTTGGGCTAGGTTTGAGGTATAGGGTAGCTCAAGTTAGAAGATAGCGTAATGGAGAGCCATCTGCTTTAACTGGCATTGTGGTACATCTAGTTGTCCAGCTACATCAATTAATTAATGTTTCTAGTGCAGTTAGACTATGAATTTTTATACCTAAGTTTGGGATTTTTTTCAGAGTCTATTTTCATAAAATTAGTACATTCTAAATAAGCAAAAGTTGGAAATACTATTATATATCAACTCATTTTGTTCTCATTTTCTTCAAAGGTTTCGTGGTACAGTATTTTTGGCTCTGTAGCAGGAGGAAGTAATGTGAAAGTAAGGTTAAACAATGATAAACTTCGAAATGCAGGAGAACAGGTAAGACAGAGGTAAAACTCCTCCAGGTCCTTCTCTCTCCCTTCAAAAAACCCCCAACTTTCTCAATGTATACATCTGAGATATTTTTTTAATCAAGCAACTGGCTAAGCCTTTGACAAACTTTTTGATCTTTATTTTAACCAACTGAAATTTTGGTAGGCTGAAGGCATACCAAAGCCCCCTGAAAGTTTTAGGAACCTTTTTTTGAATAATTAATTAACTTATTTGAAAGTTTCATGTTAGACAACTCTGTCCCTTGTGTTGTATCTCTGTTCTTTGAGCAGTGTCTAAGAATTATAAAATGAAAAAAAATTATGTGATGTATTTATAAAGTGTGCCTCAGACAGTACTCTTTCCAGGGATTAAAAAAAAAGGGCAGAAATTCTAAGCAGATATGAAATTAAATACACAATTATGTGTAATTTCTATCAGCTATTTCTTCTTAACAAGACCTTACCTTCCTTAATTCTGGCAGCCTGATAATGTAACTCCTTCAATAATCTTCCTGTTCAGACATGATTGAGTTCTAAGTTCATGCTCTTTCCTTTTCATGCTGTGAACATAAAGTATGACAAATGATCACTCACATCTTTGATTACTTATGACTGATCATGTGACTGTCTGAATACTCTTTTATGTTATACCTCCATTACAATTTGATGTTTTATTTTCTGAATTTGTTTGTGGGTTTTGTATTGTTTGTTTATTTTTGTGTGTGTGTGTTTGTTTGTTTGGTTTGTTTTCTATTAGTGTAGTTTTAGTGTAGTTTTCTTCCTTTGGTGGACCACAATGCATCTAAATATGCTGCATTTTGGGTTTTAAGAAAGGAGCTTTAAGCTTTAGCTTTAAGCTTTAGCACATCCTCTTCAGTAAAGTTTTACCATAACATCAGACCTGAGTGATCATTTTCATAACTGGAAATCTTCATGAAGAGTTCTCCTCTTTGCAGAGCAGGTTTCTGTTTTGCATTGTGACCAGAATAATGATCTCTACCTCTTTTACTCAACGTTTCAAGCTTTCCTGGTTTTATGAGCAAGCTTTATGCTGACACTGATAGACTTTTCTTTGGTGATGGAGAGCAAATCTTTCGCTTTGTGCCTCTTCTCCCATTTCCTCCCCGAAAAAGAAGGTCTATAAAAAGAGGTATGTGTAGCTACTGGCAATAGAGGCTTTGGCGTTATTCCTTATATTCTATTATCAAATCCAGAGAATCAAGCTTCCTGAGACATCCAGGGAGCTAGTTTCAATATACTGTCCTGCTCCAGTTGGATTAAATGTTTTACTGGAGTCTTACACCTCCATGCTAGCTGTTCACACTGTGAACTTGCTGCAATCCATCCAAATCACTGACTGTCCTAGCTTTGGCAGGCATGAGAGTTGCGCAGATCTGTGGTTATCCATATGCCTCAGTAATGGAACTTCTGACTGCTTTAGGATATGG
>JBCJKH010041064.1:0-30216 GCA_039877255.1 Loriculus beryllinus | reverse complement strand
CTTAGGCAGAAGCTCTTCCCTGTGAGGGTGCTGAGGCGCTGGCACAGGGTGCCCAGAGAAGCTGTGGCTGCCCCATTTAGTGCACAAGGCCAGGCTGGACAAGGCTTGAAGCAACCTGGCCTAGTGGAAGGTGTCCCTGTCCATGGCAGAGGGCTGGAACTGCATGACCTTCAAGGTCCCTTCCAACCCAAAGCATTTTATGATATATTACCTTATTAAGTATTTATATGGAACTGGCTTTTTTTTTTTTTACAAAATATATTGCTGTGCATGCTCGCCACAGTTCTAATGTGAGAGGTTTTAATAAGTACTACAAAAATCACCTGGTATTGAAATAATACTGAATTTAATTCATTCCTAAATTCTGTCTAAGCCAAACGTGGAATTACCAAATTAACTATGAATGATACACAGTGACTGATGTTTTGATGGCAGTGGCACTCCAAATGGTGAATAGTTACCTGAAATAAACAAATGCCTATTATTAGCTATTAAGATAGATTTACATTGCCGACCAAACTGAAGAGCCTGTCCTATGTATGGCTAGAAAGAATGAAGCATGCAGAATGCCACAGTGAAGGATGAGAGCTACTGGCTCCCACAGCCAGCTCAGCAACAATTTAGTTGATAAAAGTCAGACCCTTCTATTACTGCACTTGGCTATTACAGGAAATCATGAGTTTCATTCATTCATAAAATAATGGTTTCCGTAAATGGCAATCTGTTTATGAGGCTCACAGCAGTGTAAACAAACCTCTAAAAACCATGGAGCAGACACTAGGTAATTGAAAATAATGAAATGTCTGGTATCATGTTGCTTGAGAGTCTTTTCAAGGTTAATAATGGTCAATTCTTACTCCCTCTGATAAATTGTCACCAGATTCAATGAGAACAGGACGACATAAGCAAGGTACATGAGTTTATAAAATATTTCAGTAATATAGGTCTCACTCCTTTGATCCCAAGAGGATTAATTTCATAACTATGGTTTACTGAAGAGCAAACTCTTACAAGAGGAAGCTTTTCAAGGACTGATTGGAAGTGCTCAAGGCCCTACCTTCCTGCTGAAGTCAAATGAAGCAGCAGAGAACCAGGACCTCTTGGGGAAAAGATCCAGATTAAAGGTCTTGCCCTTCTCCCCCTTAGGAAATTAAGATCCCAGCAGCCTGAGATGAAGGAAATGAGAACAAATACCTACTAACTGAGCAGCATCCAGCTTCTGAATTATGAAGATACACACACTGCCAGCCCTTCCAGCAGCTGCAACATCCTTAAGCACAGATCTTACCTCAAAACAACTTCCTGGGGTGAAATGGCTACACCTTGTGTTACATACAAAGTTTGACTTGATAATGGATATTAAAGCTCAAACCCCTTTCTCCCAGCATGTATCATTTTCACTAGGCTGTAAGCACACAAAGCCTTACACAACCTTAGAAGCAGCCTACTCCCACTGTTCTCCCAGGGGAGGTTGCTGAGGAAGGGGCTCACTGGATATGGGTCTGGCTGGAGCCCTGCAGAAAGAACAGGTATCCCTGAGTGTTGCAGTGTGCTCAGGAGGTAGAAAATGTCTGCTTGGTTTCCTCTCACGATGTATTTTGAAAGCACAATTTGCCATGTGTTCTGCTGTCTAACAGAGAACTTGCTCTGTCGTCCAGCTGCCTTCATACCAACTACAAGCTTCAGCAAAATATTCCTTAGTGCCTGATCTTGTTCTACTTTCACTGCTGTAAAAAATCATGCTCCTCAAAGATGCACAGGCAGATGTAAATGGCTACAGAGGAGAAAACCAAGCGGCTAAATCTGTTCAGAACGTATGGATTGACACAGCACTTTTTAATAATCCACTAACAGCTATAAAAAAACAAGAAGAAAATATTTTTGTTCCAAACACACCACCAGGACCAGCTATTATTAATGTTATTTTGCTTAGCAAACATTTTCCCACAACTGAAAACAATAAATCTAGATAATGAGCAAACCTTTTAAGCTCTTCAGCTTCTTCCACTGCCAATTCACAACTGTGCTGCTCACTAACAACTTGCAATAACTTCCACTTTATTTGATTTTATCAACATCATCATGACAACCCTGGAGACAACAGACACAATTGCCTCCATTATTTTTATTTGCTTCCAACCTTGTGACAGTGCACAGAAATTCTTCTGGTAGAAGACTCCTTAGATACTATTTGAGTTAGCCTTTAACAAAACAGGACTTTCAGAAGCACATTCAGGATGGAAGGAGTTGGTGTGCTCCACTGGTAACAGGTATTGCCGGGCACTGGGGCTCCATTTGTTTCTTTGTCATGACTCTCCCCTTCTGAAGCAGCACATAATCTTTTGGGGTTTAAGAAAGCAATTTGATTGCGCTGGAAAATTTTTCCAACTACCATTTAGAACCTCTTTATTGCTGTGCTGTGGATTTCTTGAAATAAAGCTTCTCTGCCAGAAGAAAGCATCTTGCTGGGGAATATAACACACACATCCAGTACAAAACTGGAGCCAGGGTTTAGCTGATGTTGGATGCAAGCATAGAGAGAACTACTGTTGTTCGAAAAATAAGAATGATTTCATGATGAAAGATTTATGCTGAATCCTAACCAGTAAATAAGTATCAATAGCCCAAACCCTGCTCACAGTTCTTCTTTAACTATTCAGAAATTCTTACATATTTACATACCATAATCACATGGTGTATTTTCAACATTGCTGTGCAAGCACCTAAAATATATTATAAAGCAGAGATGGATTTTTAAAGAACCAATGACTGAACATTTGGGATAATAAATTCAGTGATACAAGAACTTCTTTGCAACGCAGGATCACACATATAGAGACCATCCCTCCACAGACTCTCAGAAGACCTTTTTAAGAGCATGAGTCCAACTTGTGATAAGAAGTCACTTGGTGACTCTTGGATTTTATATCTACAAATAGGTATGCAGCTTCCTCATCCTCCTAGAGAGGTAAGTTTGGGTAAGGGCCCTGCATGCACCCTAATGGCTCAAACCATGTTTCCAACAACCTCTTTCCTTGGCACTTTAAATACCTTATGGTTTTTATAGCCCTGACATTAGCATGAAGTGATCAGCCACTTTTTTATGATTTTTATAGGCCTGCCATTAGCATGAAGTGATCAGAGTTTTTTGTATACACCAAGTGCATCAGAAAGACAACCACGACCAGACGACCCAGGAGAAAGTTGCTAGCAATGCAGTTGCTATTTAGAGTTCAGAACTGCAATTGAGGCTGACAGCTGGATCTGCTTGGGGACAAAAATCAACCACGGGGTATCTAAAGATGCACACTCCCCACACACTGAATTTATGAATGGAAGGAAAGGGGCTACAAGGTGCAGACTCTGACATTAATATACTTAATGTGCTGGAGGATAAATGAAAACAGTGACAAATGGTGCTCTCCACTTGAGGATTTAAAAAGCCCAATCCAACACCTTTAGAACTTCATCCTTTGCTTAACGGGCAGACAGTGTAAAGGAGTAAATAACAGAATGCCAAGCAGCCAGCAAAGACAAGGGGAGATTAAAAAAACAGTGTTCTTTTCTTTCTAAAGCTTGCTAGGAATGCACAGAACTCATGAGTCTGTCGTAGAAGCTGCTGTAATAACACCTGCATGAAATAATGACAGAACAAATCCAAGCAGGATTCCACCTATTCCTCCTATATTCTCTTTAGATTTAAACAAAATCAAGCATCTAATGAGTCAGGCCTAGCTTTCTTTGAACCTAATGTACTCCCTAGATGGACAGATGATTGCAGGGTGTCCTGCGCCCAAGTCATACTTCTGCTAACAAATAATGGCCATGACAATGTCCTCAAAGAAGTTAAGGCAGGGATCAGTGTAGCCCATTAACACAAACAGGACCCCCTTTCTTCCCAGGTCCCCAGGAGACACCCAGTGTGCATAAAACCGCCTTGTTTTATAGGCTGCTAACTATGTTTTAAGAAAGAGTTAAACTTTTCTTCTCACTGTGGATACCCACTGACAGCCAATAAAAATATGAAAGCGAAACTGGCAGATAAAAACCCATGCTCATGTTTTAATTAATAAACAAGATTAATTCATCCAGCTGAGCAAACACAGAATGGATCAGGGTCTGCATTCAGCCTATGAACAGAAAAAGCCATCTGCAGTAATTCTGTGTGCCTTCACCCTTTGCTACCCGCCATCAGCTTAAAGTCTCGATCTTCCCAACAAAAATAAATGCAAGAGAGAAACAAGCAGTTTAATGCACGTCACTCCACTAAAAGTCTATTTTCATCCTACAACTGAGCCCAAATTTTCCTAGAAGTGCAAAGATAACTCCAAATAACTAAAAGCAATGGGGCAGATTTAATATTTCTCTCTCTAAAAATCATTCCACAATGACTTTCTAATGGCATGAAAGGGAGGCCAACACCAGGGTCACCACGTAACGACTCTAGGTCACCTCTTCAAAGGGTAATCACTACTTTGTCACACTTGCAAGGCACTGATTTCCCAACACGTGATGAATTTCAAATATAGTGACAGCTAATGGGGGGCTGCACGGATATTGCTCAGAGCTAAGGTCATACCATGAATAAATTAGTTCAAGCACAAGTGAGTAGTAAGTGAGGTTAATTCACTTAGGTTCTGAAAAGGAATAATGAGAAATGGAAAGGGGAGAAGTGGTGTTCCATCCCGTCTCCCTTCCACCCCTGGTTAAGTGATGAAATGTCCCCCGAGGACTTCATTTCAATGACTTTCCTCAGCAGTGAAGGCTTTATTCTGTGTCCAAGCTGAGCTGCTCACCAGCGTGAGGCCAGTGGCAAGAATCACCACTAAGGACATCGCACCGGGACCTCCTACATTTCCTCATGCAGTCTGAGCAATGTATGACATGAGCAGAACAGTACCAAAGATATCAGTGTGGTAGACACAATGTTATATTGACTCCCTTTTACTCACTGTAACAGTCACACAATTTGGGGATTGTTTTGTTTTTTCATTTTCATTGCTCCAATTACCAATGTTACCACAGCAAAAAAAACCCTGGTGTCATGAAGAACAAAGAGTCAGATAAACGGATTTCTAGCAAAAGAAGGTAGGTTCCTGCAAGCACTGCAAACCACGCTCAGCTGCATTAAGCATCCTTAAAGTTAAGGGTTAATGTAAAACAGGATCGACAAAATCATCCTCTTCCTATTCCTCTCTTTTCTGAGTCTTTTCGGGATTTCATAACCCCCGTCCCTCCTCCCAACTCTCTTCCTCCCCACACAAGAATATGCTCAGCCCTGGAAAATTGTTTATCTGAAATCCTTAGATTTTGTGAGTCCTGGCATTCTTTGAGACAGCTGTATTTACACCCATTGCTGTTGGGTAGTCATGCTGGAAGCAATTAGCTTTCATGCCTTTTCAATATCCCCTTTCAAAAACTTTGAGATCCCTCATTGCTATTGATTTAGATGTAGAGAAGCACAGGGTGGGGAGAAAGGAAATGAGTTCATCCATATGCTGAGCTCCTTCAGTTGAATTCAAATGGGGCAACTTCAGCTCCCCCTCCACAGACACGTTCCCAGTCCATCAGTGAAAATGCTCAAAGGCCTTGAAAACCATCACCACAACACTCCAAGCCAGCAGCTTCCAACACTGCTAGGTCCAGAAAAGGCTCAACCAGCCAGCAGCCACCTCTCATTTACACTGACTGGTTGCATTTGAGCACTCTGTTGAGTTTAACACTTTCAAGGACACATCCTTTTTTATTTTACTAAGAGAAAATCTGTCACTGCTGGACTACTTAAGAGGGGGAAAAAAAGAAAGAGAAGAAATGGGAAGAAAACCATGGTAGAAGACAGTAGCTAAATGTATACTGATTGCAATAATTGCATCCATTCCTCTGTTGGGAAGTCTTGTATTGTATTTCTAATATGCGCTGATAAGCGCGTTCACAACATGATTAACTGCCTCCAGACAGGAATGGCTATTATGTTTAACAGACTGATTAGCAAGTGACAGAGCTGCAAACTGTACTCCTGGCAAATTGGCTGCTTTTAAATTACAGCAGCTTTTTTATGGTTCCATTTTTAAAATGCAATGGTTTGTTACACATATGCAATGTAATTCCTAGCTGACAATAAGTAATAGAGAATACTGAGCTTTTAACTTTTAATCTTCAGATCTCAATTAAAGAATTGCTCATTTTCTTTTTAATTACAGCAAAATCTGCACCATACATGGCACTCATTAGGCAACATCCTGTCTTCAATATTGGTCTCTCAAAAACTATCCTTTCAACACAGGAACGGCAATTCTAGTCCGCTTCTTTTGGAAGTCCTATCTTGTTCAAGCAACCATTTGTGGTGGTTCTGTAAGCAGTCAACTAGGACAGGATTTATTGTATTCTTCCCAGCATTCGATTAATTCTCTTTTCTTCCTGCCATGGGCACCTTTCCCATGGTCTTTCACAGAAGCCCCAGAGTCCTCCTGGAACAGGAATCAAAGCCAAGATCTCAAAACCTGACCTCAGCTCAGGCTTGCTGCGGCACAGGGCATGCCCTGCTATAGCCAGGACTGTTTATACCTCACACAAAATGAGTTCCTCATTAGTGCCTTGTATTTTATAACAAACTGTAGGATTCAGACACACAATTCCTTGCAGTGCTGAAAATCCTGCCATCAAATGTGTGCTTCTGTTTTTGGATTGCTTTTATTTTTACCAATGTAACATATGAGAGCATCAGTCTTGGATTTGGGCCCTCTGTGTATTTCATACAAACACAACCATAAAGACAGTCCTGACCCCAGAGAGTTGCAGTCCACAAGACAGAGACAGAGAAGAGCTATAACAATCTGCACCAATTTAAATTCATATAGAAAGCACAAACACTTTAAGCACAAATTTATCTAGAGACTTTCAAGCTCAATGACATCATGTACTTCAAACTAGCTTATTTATAACACAAAGCTTAGCATAAGGAGATAGAATAAATCAATTTGCTCTATCACAGAACTTCATCAGATACAATACAGATGGCTCTGCTACCACAGTTAAAAATAACCCACACATTTTTAAATCAGCTCAAGGCATTTATCAAACTAGGAAGCTGGTGGAGGAGGATGTTGTCTAGCTTGTATACAGTAATGGGAATATCCACCCAGTGCTTTGATGCTTTCATTAATCTTACATCATATGTTTATAATTTTACTGTGGACTGTCAGCTGAACGAGGAGAATTCAGTTTCCCAAATCTCTGCTAAATAGCAGGAAAGAACAACTTGAAGTTGTTTATTTAACATACATAAGGGGGTGGGTACAATCACCCAAAGGAAGACCTGGTTGAAGAACAGAACATAAAACACTTAGTAGCAAAACCAAGGTAAAGCAAACCTGGCATCCTGGCTGAGAAGCCCAACGCTTCCTGTTGGATAAGAAAGGATGATGGGAATTAACAGACCCTGAGAGGTAAGCCCTACAGTAAATTAATCATCAGGGAGACTGCACCACAGAGGTGGCCCTGTGGATCCTGGCATCCTCCTGTATGGTCCTCAACCTCAACAACAAGCTTGTTTCCCAGCTAATCTGCATCAGGCAGGCCATTGAGCGCAAACCACCCCACAGCCCTGCAAAGAATACTGCTTCAAGAAGGAAACTCATTTGTTTCTCAGCTTTCATCACTCTTGTTCTCACATTCCACCCACAGAGGGAAAATTAGGTGTTGATGTTTGCTCACAATTTACTTACTAAAGGATTTGCTGCAAAGTTTCTGAAGGAGCCCTGTCCAGCAACTCCCACTGGAAGGAAAACCACCATACCCCAGCATCCCTGGAGAGAGGGGACACAAAGGCAGCACGGACAGCTCAGAATGAGGCAAAATCATTCTCTGTACTGCGAGTAAACTCCAAGTCCTGTGTAACCCCTATAAAACAAGGAGGGATTGCTCATGCTGTGACCACTTTCTAATTTATTTTTTTTTAAACCAGGTATAATAAGCTCCTGGGTCGTCAGAGCTTTGACATCCACTGCCTACTGTTTTTCTTCATAATGAGCTCTCTAAAAAAGACCAAAAGCCTTTGCAACTCAAATAAAGCCAGATTTCATGACAATAAACCTCAAACATGTAACTTATTAAAGAGGGGAAACTCAAAGCAACTAGATCAAACAGAAGAGAAATAAGAAGGCTCATCATACCCAGCTCTCATCCCCAGATTCTGGTGTCACTGCAGGCAGGTCCTCCACACTTGGTCTCAGCTAACCTAGAGACATCCTGCACTGCAGCAAACTCCATTGCACATCTGACCATGCCCAGACAGATCTATCCATGCTTCCTGCCTGCTCCCGCTCCCCAGTGACCAGCTCTGTGCCACGGCCCCTCATCACTGCCACATCCACCCTTCCCTGGGAGGTTTTCCCCAGAGCATGCTCAAGCCTCACTGCCAGCTTGCTGGTTTGAGCACCCCTGATAGATTATAATGACAGCCTCCTGTTTCAGCATCCTTATACAGTCTTGTGGGGTCAGAACACTGACCAAAGACAGCCAGCATAAGAAGAACATGGACCCATTGGAACGAGTCCAGAGGAGGCCAGGAACATGCTCTGAGGGCTGCCACACCTCTGCTACAGAGACAGGCTGGGGAGCATAGGAGCAAGCTGGAGTTGTTTAGCCTGGAGAATTCTCCGGGTTGACCTTAGAGCAGCTTCCGGTGCCTAAAGGGACCAATAATAAAGCTGAAGAGAGGCTTCTGGCAAGGGCAGGTAGGGCCAGAACAAGGAGGAATGGCTTTAACCTGACAAAGGGAAGACTGAGATGAGATCTTACGAAGTGCTTCCCTGTGAAGGTGCTGAGGCGCTGGCACAGGGTGCACAGAGAAACTGTGGCTGCCCCATCCCTGGCAGTGCTCAAGGCCAGAGCAGATGCTCAATGTACAGGATAGGAGCACACAGGAAGCTTTACTCTCTGAAGTTCATATGGCTTTACAGCTGCTTTCAGTGGGCAGAAGATGAAAATCTACTTTCATCTAAATCTAATCCTTTTTCCCGAGGACCATCATCAATAAAGTACAAATCAAAATATAATAAATTGTGGCAGAATATCAAGTTCAAAGTTTACTTCTGCCTTTACAAGATAAATTGAAGAAAAAGAAGATACCATTAGAGTCCATTAGATACACACTTTAGGCTTACTGCTTATTAAAACATATATTAGCTGTTCCCTGCTACTTCAATTTATCAGCTGCACCATGCCCATATTTTGTTTTCAAGAGGATTACAGCAGCACATCTAATTATATGAATGCTTCTGCAGGTTGTAATTGAAAATGAGATCAGTTGATAAACTCCTTTGATAAGGATTCAAACACATCCTAAGAGAAGAAGGTGACATCTATCCCTTCTGGGTTTGCTCCTTTGCGGTGGCCTTAGAAACACACAAAAATTGCTTCTCTTCTGCTCTTGCTCATTTCAAGTTCACCTCTGTCCCCCAGGATACTCACTGTTATTGCAGCATCCCTCCCCATGCTGTTTCCCTGGCCTCACACCTCCATTTCCCCTTTCACTGCCACTTGGCAGCCCTCTGCCACCTCTTTGTCGCTCCAGCAGCACCACCAGGTCCCCTCGGCTTGGTCACCTTCAATCTCACTGATAACCCCCATCACCAAACTACAGCTTTGTGGAACATCCCAGCCACAGAGGTATTTTTCTCTGTTTATAAGCTGAATATTGAAACAGAGTTAGAGGGGGCTGGAACTTGATGATGGGGGTTGGAACAAGATGATCTTTAAGGTCCCTTCCAACCCAAAAAAGTTCTATGATAATAATTTGTGTTTCTCACAAGTGGTATTAAACAGCATTCTTAGGTTTCTGTGATATAATTGGTTTTAAATTGCTTTTATCACAGGAACATCAGGTTAATGAGTTTTATCCAGTTTGACTGGAGGCACTGAAGCAGACATTGCGTGTGTATAAGTCTGATTCTTTTACATAATAAAGTAATGCCATATTATTTATTTTGGGGTGAAACAATGACATCTTCAGCATAGAACCATGAACAATCGAGAAAGTCTGGCAATCCTGATACACTGAAACATCAGAGGAGAGTGGGAAGAATTTATGGAAAGATTGAGCGATTTCAGAAATTGAGAATTATTTAAGTGAAGGGTCAGAGGGAAAACAGGCTGGGAATTAAAATCCAAACCCAATCCTTTTCCCTTCAGAACCCCATCCCTTCAAAGTACTTCTCACCAGGGCTCCATATAAACAAATCAGACTGTGCAAGGTAGCTGTAGATTATCAGCTTTACCTGCAAGACTCATACTTCTGCATCCCATTTTGAGCAGAGGCAATGCAAAAAGGCAGAAAGGCCTTTAAAACCAGGAAGCTGATTTGCAGGCAGTGTATACAGCATCTTACTAACACCTGTTTTCATCACACTGACTTAGTACTAGGGTTTTTTTTACCACTTGTGAGTGATTGCAAGAGCTATTACTTTAAATTAAAATAAGATAATTTTCAGTTTCAAAGTTAAAACGTGAGTGATCGAAGGAAACTTGAAAAGCAGAACAAACGAGATAAAGGCTCCATTCTCCTTACACAATATGTGAGGTCACACTGGTTTTAAACTATCTTTAATACTGGTCTGTACAAACTGTTTGCATCTGGCTTGTGGGACTGAGAACACAAAAGTCTTTGTGGGACCAATCTAAGGCTAAAGCTTCATTTTGCTAGAATTCCCTCTCCTCATCTCTTTTCTTTGACTCCCAGACTTAACGTCTCTATCTCCTTCCCCTAAACTAAGCATTTCCTTTGAGTGAAAAGCAGCATACTGTGAGCTCAGTGGCATCTCTCCAAAGTGCCCTTTCAATCCAGTGAGAACAAGCCCCTCCATCCTCTCCTTTCAGAGGAAAACAGAGGTCCATGTCCCATGCAAGTGACACATCTCTGTAGGACACAAAAGCTTCATCTTCAGGTCAGTCCCCAGGAGCACTGGGCCAACCTCCCCGGCATGAAGCACAGACACAGACCCCTAGCCACAGACCTGTCATGGAAGGAGGAGGGACATGGAAAAGACAAATAATCCACTTGGGAAGGACCGTGTCTTTTCCTCGCTCCGTTTCAAATCTTATTTACCAGACATCCAAAGGCTGACTGGAAACCTGCTTCCAGAAATGAAAGAACAAGATAGGAAAAAGCTACAAGAAGATCAGTCACACAAATACCTAGTGAATAACCCAGCAGGCCACAATGTTTCTTTGGAGATCTGTGAGCAGCCAAGAGATGACAATACCCTAATTAAAACAGCAAGCTGCAAAACGCATCCAAAAGGCTTTCCTTCCCATGCAGCCCCTGCTCAGGCACCAGGCAATGAAGTAAACATCAAGTTGCACTGGGAATTGTTTCCATAAAGAAAATACAGATAATGAGGCATCCCTAAAAACTCTTCACTTTTTTCTCCCTTTAATTTAAAATGGAGAGGAGCATGTGAATAAAAGGGATAGTGTCTGAGGCAAAAGGACAGATGGTTCTGCTCCCAGAGCAGTGCACAAAACCCAGGCTTATTACAAGCCTTTTACACTACTTAGGGTTTCTTTTTTTTTATTTACTCCTCTTTCTCTCTTCACTCATCTATTCATCTACCCATTGGAGTACTGAAAATTCAAGTTCTTGTTCTTCTGATTCATATTCAAATGGAAACACATAAAAGCACAGCACAGCTTTCAGCACTAAAGTTTGAAGAGTTTTGTTGTGGATTTGGGGGGCTTTAAGTGTGTAACAAGCCAATTACAGAGGCTGAATCAGTACCTTGTAGATGAATACGCAGGAAATGAGAAGAACATGGCAATGGTGACACATCTTCCAGCCTGAACTCCCTGGAACATGTGTCGATACTATTATTTTATGCATAATGAGTAACTTGAATGTGTTTATCTCATCAAGAAAACTACTTTTCCTCTTGCTTTTGCATTCTCTGGGTGCTTAATGAAGTGGGTTTGCTTTTGATGATGGCAAATGCATAAATATTCTCTTCAGAATGATTCCTGTGTTTTGGTCGTGGTCTCCATAGATGCACTCATGTCCTTAGCTGCCAAGAAAAAATGACCAAGGCCACCTGCTTCAAAGGCCTGTGGATACAAGAGATCTTCCACAAAGCACAGTAATCAGACAAGGGCTGAGGCTTGTCTCACTCCTGAAGACACACACGACATTATTTCCTTTATAGTGACTTCCCATTCAGTTACAGCCTCTGAGACCCCACTCCTAGAACATGGCTGGTCTGATCCTGTTCATGCTGGGCAGCACCCACCCTCGAGCTACATGGACACAAGCTGCACCTTGCAGCACCCTTCAGTACTGACGAGAGAGGCGGTTCTGCCACGTGGAGCACAGCATCAGCATCCCTGCAGGGATTCCTGGCCAGACACCAGAGTGACAGATCTCTCTGCCCTCCAGCTGATGTACAAGCTACAACTAAAACACTCTTGCAGACTATAAGGTGACCCAGAGAGTCAATGGGAAACATTTTTCCCATCTCTAATTATTGACCCAGAAGAGAAAACAGGAACCAAGAGCAGCACCGTCCTGCTGGGATCAAGTGTTTTAATGGTTTTGTTGAATTGACTTCAACTGAAACACTTCAGTCCAGTCCAACAACATGAAATACTTTAGTTAAGAGCAAATTTATTTGAAATAAGGCACTGCATTAATAGCTCCCTTGCTGAACACCGAACACTTGCATAAAAGCTAGGAGATCCTGGATTTCCTGCTAGGAAACCATTCTAAAAACCAATTGCTGAGCAGTTCTACTTATCTCTGTTACAGAGCTGGCTCCTTCAGTAGAGCTTGGCTATTTAATGTACATGGGCTCTGCTCTTCTGTCTTGATGGCTGCTTTTCCTTTAATTCTCCACTTGTCATGGAAACATCAGAGGACTCACTAACACGGAAAGCAGCCCTATAAAAGCCACACTACAATACTCCACCTAAACTTAGAACGGAAGTGAGTCTCACAGAACATACAGAACATACAAAACAGTTTAGGGAGAGTATACTCAATTGGACATGGGAACTAATAGCAATGTTTCTGCAAAGAACACTAGAGATAAGAGAACCAGTGAGGAGAGGCATCATTTCCTAATTTATAAGGAAGTTGTTCTTGATCCACCTGGATCATTGTTCCACTTTAGCAACAACAGCACAATTGCTACCAACTGAACCATCTGTACTCTGAGCATCAGCATAATGATTCTTTTTCTTTACATATATTTCCTTCCCAAACCTTTGCTTTTGTGGTCTTTAACCTTGGGAAAAAAAACCCCACACGCTTTGTAACTAAAAAAGAGACAAGGAAAAAAAAGGATTTAAACCTAATACTCATTACAATCACCACAATAAAATGATGGGAAATACATTTAACTATTGCCATTGCAATCTGGAAACTGTTTTGCTACAATTAAAAGGATAATTACCTTTCATTATTTTAACAGGCTCATCAATTAAAAATTTTAGACAGCTTTGCCAGAGTGAATTTATTTTCATACAGGACAAGCAACACGCTCTCATGGCATTTTCTCTTTGACACATGAAGACTTCTCTGTGTAGCTTTATACTATGTTATAGTAATTTTCATTTAGGGGACAACAGTGCATATATGCTTTCATTTTCCTCAGCTAGATGCATGGAACGTTGTTCAAAAGCTAGAAAAATGCATGTAGAGCAGACACTTGGGCTGAAAAGTGCAGTTGCAGCAGCACACTTTGCCTGCTGCTCCACTTGTTTCAGTGAAGAAATGCAAAATAAAACATTTTTATCCTTGAATTTGAATCATGCATGTCTCAATATAATTTAAACTTAACTGGGAGGTAAAAAAATGGAACTTTGGCCTATTTGGACCCTAATTCCTACAAAATCTATTGTTTTTATTGATTTATTGTCAGTTCTTACTCACTTATTACCATTTTTAATAACAGCTCTGGAGTGCCACCAGTAAACCAAAAATCAATCAGCACACAGGGCCAGGAGGAAATATTCAGCCAGCAGCAGATGGGACACAAATGGAATGGAAGAACGTGCGTCCACCAAGTACAACCCTGTGTCACATTTGCAGGCCCCCTCCTACCCACAGGAAAGCTTCTCACCACTCTTACTGCCTGTGCAACACAGACATAAGGTTTACAGATATCCTGGGTGTGAAAAGCTTTTCACAAAGAGTTTAATTCAGAGCCAAAATAACCAGTGGCACTGGCCATGAACTTACCTCCTCAAGATGACTAGAGCAGGCAGTACTATCTCACACACAAACCTACAGAGTGAAGTCATTTGTGAAAGCTACTTGGCAAATCTTAAATAATGTGGTCAAACCACAAACAACTTGTGAACAATTCAAAACAGGCAGAAGCAAAACAAAGCTTTTGCTACAAATTGTACCTCCAGCTCAAGAAATTAGGTTGAATAACTCACTGCTATGCTTTGGTTTGTCACCTGCTATGATACAGCACAGAGCAAAAATCTTTGCTGAAGAATAAATGTATTCTATTTAGAGCTCCATTTAGCAATGATTTTACATGGTTTGCAGGTGTAGGTCATGGGTGAAATATAGACCATGGTCCCTGTTGCTTGAAATATAGATGTCTACAAACAGTCTTATAAAACAAGCACTGGCTGGAAAACTGCCAGTTTTTCACATGCTTGTTACTCAGCAGAAATAAGGACGCTCATGAAGACTATAAAGGGGCACAAATTAAGTTTATGAGAAAATATGAACTGTAAGGACATTTAGTATGTAATTAATTAAGCAGAAGGCCCTTAAGTTGTATGAACAAGCTCAGTTCATAAACTCAGTTTTAAAAAACTAGCTCAGTTTCTGGAAAAAAAAAAAAAAAAACAAAAATAGTGCTACATTGGTAATACATCTTAACATGCCTTCTTTGTTTTTATCTATAAAAATGTATAATGTTAATGCACAGTATTAAATTGGAAGGAAATGCAAACATAAGCCAGGGCAAAGAATCAGAAAAAAGAACGTATAGAGGTGATATAAAAAAGCACTAAATAACTATCTAAGTAGAAAAATAAAGTGGTACATCTATGCTGCAATAAAGCCAAGAGATTCAGCGAGCAGCAGAACTAATAAAACTGAGCTTCAGACTTGGATCTACCAAGGTCTAAGTGATCCATTTCCTGACACTGGCTTTTCATAACGGTGCTCTCCTGGGTGAGTTCTCTGGTGTCCAACAGGCTGGAGATGATGCTGCATCAGAAGGAGCCCTAATACAAACTCTCTTCTCTATCTAGCACTTCTATTTCATGAAACTTACAGGAATTCAGTATCTTTGGAAACTCTAGCTTTGCCAAGCTTTGCTGAAAACAGAACACATGCCTCTCCACCTTGTCTCCTTAGCAGTGAAGGCCAAAACCAAACCAACAGAGTTAGATGACACCAAGGATGAAAGAAGATTTTCCAGTAGATTATGAGTGCAAAAAAAAAAAGCTGGCACAAAGGCTGCACCATAAATGGGAATTGTCTGACAGTGAATTGAAGAGGGGAGCAAGGCCCAAGACTGATCACCATGTTGGCACGTATACACGGTGTGTTTTGCTCACAACCATTTTGTCTGATCTCAAGAATTAAGCAGAGTCAGATTTGGGCCTTGTCTGGGGTTAGACGATAAAATAGGAGGACCAGGAGATTTTCCTTGAGGCTGGACAGCCATAAATGCAGGGTGTATGGGACAGTACGGGCAAGTATCTAGGCCAGTGGGCCCCTCCAGGACTTTGGAATTACACCACCCCCAGCGACAAGTACAGTTGCTACTCAAACCACAGTGATAATCACTGCAGCTAAACCAGAGGACCAATTCATACCAATATCGGTTGCCCCTGTATGCAAGAGAAAAAGCAAAAAAGATGCAAGAAGAGTGAAGCAAGATGAAGAAACAATGTACTCACCACCTGGGCCAGCATCTGATCAGGAGTCATCATCACATGATGAAGCAGAAGAAGAGGTGAATTCTCGACCTCAGACCTCAACCGAGCTACGGAATATGCTAAAAGATTTTATCTGTCAACCAGGGGAGCACATCATGACCTGGTTGCTCCGATGCTGGAACAATGGGGCCGATGGTCACGAACTAGAAGGTATAGAAGCCAAGCAGCTCGGATTATTTGCGAGGGAAGGGGGAACTGAGAAATCAATTGCAAAAGAGAAATGGTCCCACTGAGTGACCACTGAGTGCTGCCGTACCAGACATGCTAGAACTTCAGTATGAACTAGAGTCAAATGCAGCCAGGTGGTATGCCACAAATGATATTGCCAATGCATTTTTCTCAATTCCTTTGGCAGCAGAGTGCATGCCACAGTTTGCTTTTACTTGGAGGGGCGTCCAGTTCACTTGGAACTGGTTGCCACAGGGGTGGAAACACAGACTTACCATTTGCCATGTACTGATCCAGACTGCAGGGGAACAGGGGTAAGCTCCAGAAAACCTGCAATAAATCGATGACATTATTGTGTGGGGTGATACAGCGGAAGAAGTCTTTGAGAAAGGGAGGAAAATAATCCAAATCCTGCTGAAGAGCAGTTTGGCCATAAAACAGAGTAAGGTCAAGGGACCTTGTCATGGTTTAAACCCAGTTTCTACTCCCCCACCTCTTTCTTTCCTCCCACCCCTCTTCCTCCCCACTCCAGGAGGGATGAGGAAGAGAATCGAAGGAATGTAAATCCCATGGGTTGAGATAACAGCAATCCAGTAACTAAGGTATAACACAAATCACTACTGCTACTGCCAATAATAATAATGATAAGAAAATAACAAGGGAAGAGAGTACGATACCACCTGCCAAAAACGAGCCCGACTGGGAAGTGTGTGCCCTTCCGGGTAACTCCCCATTACCTCCCCGGTCATAATGTGCTGTGGTATGGAATACCTCTCTGGCTAGTTTGAGTCAGGTCTCCTGTCTCTGCTTCCTCCCGGCCTCCCTTCCTCCCTGGCAGAGCATGAGACTCAGAAAGTCCTTGCTCAGAATAAACATCACTTAGCGACAACTGAAAACATTGGTGTTATCACCTATGTTCACAAGCCAAAAGTCAAAACACAGAACTGCATCAGCTACTAAGGACAAAAAATTGACTGCTACTGCTGAAGCCAGGACAACCAGATTTTAATAAAGTGTTTCTTCCTGAAGTGATCTGAAGTCATGTGCCACAAGACAGTATGGGAGGTGCAGCTACTTTTGCTATGCCATCTTGCTACTACATGGGTATGCAGAAAGTGCAGTACTTATAGTTCTTATAATAGAGTACTTACAGTACATCTATAGTGTTTATAAAAATAATCATAGAGAAATATGTGTGATTCTAATTATGGGAAGTGTAAAAAATCCAGAGTACTTTGCATCATGGAGAAATGAAGGGAGGAAGTTGCGAATAAGTAAACAAATCATAAAAACTAAAGAGCTGACAGACTAGTGACAAGATAAATTGAGTGCAATCTTAGGAAGTTTTCAAATGACAGACACCAAGCTGTGGCCTACTTGATGTAGGAAGGATGCCATCAAGAAAGACCTTGAAAGGCTTGATAAGTGGGCCTGTGAGAACCTCATGAAGTTCAACAGGGTCAAATATAAGGTCTTGCATGTGAGTTGAGGCAATCCAAAGCATAAAACCGCATGGTCTGAGAGTGGATTTAGAGCAGCCCTGAGGAGAAGCACTCTGGGGTGTCATGAGACAAGAAGCTCAACATGAGCTGGCAGTGTGTATTGCAGCCCAGGAAGTCAACTGTCTGCTCAACTGCATCAAAAGGAATGTGACCAGCAGGCTGAGGGAGGTGATTCTCCCCTTCCATCTCACTCTTGTGAGATCTCACTTGGAGTACTGAATTCAGCTCTGGAGCCTTCATCACAAGAAAGACGTGGACCTGTTGGACGGAGTCCAGTGGAAGGCCACAAAGATGACCAGAGGGCTAGAGCACTTCTTCTGTGAAGATAGGCTGAGAGAGATGGATTTCTTCAGCCAGAAGAAGAGAAGGTTCCAGGAAGACCTTAGAGCAACCTTCCTAAATACCTAAAGGAAGCCTACTAGAAATCTTGAGAAAAACTTTTTACAAGGGCATGTGATGGGAAAGGGCTGGGCAGATCCTTGTGGGAGGGATGGATTGGATTAAGGGGTTGCAGGGAGTCAGGGCTTCCCCTATGCTTTTTGCCTAAAGGACCTTGCCACCGAGGGACCTGGCCGTTTGCCTGGGGAGCAGCAGCATCCAGGGAAGCTGGGGTGACCGCAGAGGAGCAGCTCTTGGCCAGAAGGTAAGAGCTGGGGCATGGATTGCAGTGTCTCAGTGGGAGAAGGGGCCATGAGCTGGGAAGTCCAGGAGAGACCCCAGGCTGGAGCAATGGGAGCTGCAGAGCTGCTTCTGACATGGAATCTGTGGGGATCTGTGCAGAGTGGAAGGGGTTTCTCCACTGGTTATAAAGGATCCTCGTGCTGTGTGCCTGCTTTGGGGGCACTGCTGCTGTGTGTACCTCAGAGCTGACTACAGGTAGCCTTGTGTCTGCAGGTTGTAGGGAGCAAACAACGCCTCTGAAGCCCTTGCTTCCACTGGCACAGCCCAGTTTCTAAACCGTGGTTGTCAGTGGGCTCGCTGGTTTTGGGGGGGCATTGTGCAAAGCCTGGGCTCTGTGGGGGCATGCTTGGGGGGCTAGGGCTTTGCTTCCTTGCCTGGCTGGACTCTGCTGGTGCAGCAAACCCATATCCTCACCCAGAGGAGTGGGAGCAGCACCAGAGAGGATTTTGTCCCCGTGGAAAGATGCCTGGAACAGTAGTTGGGCTGGGGCAGCTTGCTGCCCCCTGAGTAGCCCTCCTTGCTCGTGAAACCTTGCTTATGGAGCAGTCTTCTCTATTACTCTGCCCTCAGCATGCAAACCAGGGTGAATGACACTGTGCATTCCCAAGCTCTTGTAGGATCATAGAATCATAGAATCGCTAGGGTTGGAAAGGACCTTAAGATCATGCTCTTGACCTGTTTCTTTTGTTCATAATATGGAAAGTCACCACAACCCTGTCCAGAGGGTGGCTGTAGCTCAAGGTGGTGGATATTGGCAGCGTTGGAGATGAGGAATTGAGCTGCCCTTTCTCTCCTCCACCAGTCTCTCTCCCTTGCAATCTTCACTGGCTGCAGGTTGGCTTTTCCAAGGCTGTGGGTGCGCTGCAGCTGGAGCTCAGGGAGGTGGTACCCAGAGCTGATCTCTGCAGACATTATGCTGTGCAGCAGGGGTTTGGAGCACATCGCATGGACCGGTGCTGAGATTTGGGTGCTTTGGCAGCTGGAGACAGGTCTTGTTCCTGCTCAGTGAGATCAAAGGCTGTGCCCTTACAGGGTGTTGATGTTGATGCTTGAAGACCGAGCCCCAGCTGTGACTCTGCAGTGTTCCCTGTGGCCTCCTGGGCAGTGGGGAGCCAGGGCAGGGAGCGCTGGTGCTGCCAGCCTGTGCCACATCTTCCACCCAGCCAGCAGCGCAGGCTGCGATTGCCTCTCTTGCTCAGCTGGTGTTTGCTGCTCGCTGGCCCATTTCCAGATGTAAAACTCCAGCTTAGGTGGTCCAGGCTAAAAGCTTGAATAGCCCATCGGCCGCCTGCTCCGGGGTGGCTTGGCCAGTGTGGATGATGCCAGTCACAAAGCATTGTCCTGGCACAGATCCTGCAGCTCCTGCTCACCACCCTGCCTCAGCTTGGGCTTGCAGCGTGACCTGGGGACACTGCCCAGCACCAGCCCTCTGCTCTTTAATCATTGCATGGCCCTCTTATCCTCAGGTTGTGGCTTTAAGTGAAGGCTCAGGTGGACTTTGCAGGGCCCAGCTTGCAGCAGTGGTGGGTTCATGGAGGTGCAGAGGGTGATGCATCCTCAGGGCTGTTTGGGCACGGTGGGACAACCCTGATGTGGGCGATGCTGCCTGTCAGAGAAGTGCCCTCTGCTGTAGCTGCCTGAGAAGCTTTGTGGCACCAGGAAAACCCAAGAGCACAGCAGGAGCCTCTAGGAGATGAAGCTGGAATTAAAACTTTAATCTTATTTAGACTCTGGGTAATTAATATAAAGACTATAAAGCAGGGGCCTGATCCTGGTGCTGGCTGCCGGGCAGCATTGCGGCTCTTCTCTTCCCCAGCTGCTCTCCTGGCAGGTGAGAGTGTTCTGTTTGCAGACACGGTGGCTTTAATCCTGGAGCCAGGATGGGCATCGAAAGCTGCACTGCTTCAGTTTGGCCTCTGGACTCCAAAATCTCCCAGAGACAGGCATCTGGCTGGTACCTGCCTTGGCACATGGCTGTAAGCTCTGCTTTGTAAAAGAGGATAATGTCCTGTTCATTTTCTGGCTCTGCAACAGCAAGCTGGGGCTGGAGGAATTTGGTGCTTGCCTTTCCCAGGAAAATCTGTGTCCTGTCCGGCGTCCCTGGTCTCCACTGGGGTTTGTGTGCCTTTCCCATAGGAAAGGACCCTACTGCTGTAGGAAACAGTTAGCCTAAACCCATCTTGGTCACATGTAATTGCAGCTTTGCACTGGCTATTAAATGGCAAGTACCACTATTTCCCCAAAGGAAAGCAGGATGGGGCCAGGATTTGCTGTCTGGAGGGTGGTAGTTGTGCATTTCCCCCCTGGGGACTGGGCTGCGGTGTGGGTGCCATGGGGCTGGCCCTGGGCTGGGGCTGGTGCAGCTGCATGACTGTGGGTCCAGCCCTGCTGATGTGCTGGTGCCAGTGCTGGTTTCGCAGCTGCCCATCCTGCAGCAGGCTCCAGCAGCAGAACCTGGCGGTGCGCTGCTCTCAGCTGCAGAGTAAACAAGCTGGCAAGAGAAACCATTTTGCTTCAGCTAGTAGGAGAAACCCTTTTTAGGTAGCACTTCCAACTGGCAATGCTCTCCTTCATTAACCCCCTCCTTCCCTTGCCAATGGAGGGTGGATTTGCAGCGAGCGGGGATCAGGCGCTTGCTGGTGCAGCTTTGCCACCCAGAGCAACAAACACAGACGTGAATTTACTGCTTGATCTCGTAATTTCAGTGCAATTAGACTGGCTGCTATAGAGCAATTTCCCCTTGAGCCTTGGAGGCCTGGGCATTGCCCAGCTTTCCGCAGACAAGGAAGCGGAGGCATTTGGGTATTGGCTGAAACATGAGGGGTTTTTGGTGCACCTGGAACTTGACTCCCTGGAGACGCGTCTAGGAGCTGGAGCTGCGGGTGCCTGGCATGTCTGAAAGGAGCCTGCTTTTCAGGCTTACTTATTACAAGTCAGGCACCCAAAGCTAGTGGGAAAACAAGCCAGAACAAGGTTTGCAGCCTGAGCTCCAGGAGCAGAGCTACCCTCTGCCACTCGTCTTCTGTGCTGGGCAGGCACAATGTTGCCTGCTCCCCACCTTGGGGGTACCTGTAGCATAGACACACAGGGTCTGCTGCAGCATGTGGGGGACACAGGGTATGTTGGCTCCAGAAGCCAGCAGTGCTTGGAGTAGCATATCCACCTGTATTTATTGAGCAGGCTGTGGGTGAGGCTGTCACCCCACTGTTGTAGCTGTTAGCTACAGCTCACAGCTCTAGTACCACAGTCCAATACTTTGTACAAAATCTTGGAGAAAATAGGGATGAAACCATATAAAAAAATATCAATTTAACCATTGTTCTTCTGTGCTTTCAGCTGGGGAGCTCTGTGATGCCTTCCAGCACCACTGTAGCAGGAGGCATGGATGGAGTGCTCAGTACTTTGATCTGGTCTGCTCCTACCTAACCTCATTGACTTTTTTTCCCCACATTTCTTGTACCCTGGGTGCTTCTGTGCAGGGTAAGGACACAACTTCCCTGCTGCTGCACGGCCAAGCAGAGCCTTACGCATCCTGGTGCCTAAGGTGATGCTCACAAATTCCTGGTGCTTTCTGTACTCCTACCAAAGCATTGGGCTGCCCTCTTGGATGGGAGTTGTATGACTCTTGCTTTAGCTAAGCCTGGGAGTGTGGAACTGAGGAGGTGATTGCTACCAGGGTCTTATTGCTGAGCCTCTCTGCAATGGGCTCTGCTTATCCTGCCATGAGTGGGCAAACACTGGCTGTGTCGACCATCGAGTGACATGACCCAAAGGAAGAGATAACTTCTCCCTGCACACATGGTTTTCAACCCATACGAGCTTTTGCTGTGCCCAGGGCTCAGTTTTCAGTAGCAGATCTGTTCCTTGCTAGAGCTGGGCAGGACCAAGCTGCTGGTGTGAGCAGAGCAGTGGGAAGGCTGCAGTGTCCCAGTTGGTCTTGGTGTGATTTGCTTCGCTCACCTGGCATCCAGAGCCACTGGTGTGATGCTCTGCAGTAGCAGCATGGTAAAGCTTCTGAAACAGGGGCTTCTCTAGCACGTCCATCCTAATGTGCTTGTTGCTTTGATTCTAGCATTTGGAGGACATGGATTTCCTGCAAATGCTAAAGCTGCAAGCTAAACTGTGTGTGACAAGCTTAGGGGCTGCTCTTTGGGAAAGAGGGGATGAAGTTGGTGTCTGCTCCCTCCAGTGAGCTAGTGTTTCACATCTTGGACTGGGTTCTCCCTGGACCCTACAACCCAGGGAGCTCCTCACAGCTCCCTAATAGACGTGGTGCTTGCCCTCTAGGGGCTTGAGGGATCCAGGGATCTCATCTTGCTTCCTGGCCAGGGCAGGCATAGCCACCGTGGTGGCTGCCTAGGGGCTTGCACAGGAGCCTTGTGTGAGCTGCATCCCTATAGCATCCCCTGCAGTGGTCAAAGCACCCACAGCCTCTGCCCTGCTCACTGATGACTTGCAGTGCTGACCGAAGCTCAGCCTGGCTGCAGGGCTCCAGGTTGGGCTCCGCTGTTCCCTAGCTAATGTGTGGGTGCTGTGCCAAAGGGCTGGAAAATGTGGATACTTGTGTCCATGGACCCTTGATACCCGATAGCAACTCTATGTAAGTGTTGCATCAAATGAAGTCTAGGTCTGCATAACCAAGGACTGAACCCTGGGCTTGGTCTGTTATAGCTGTAAACGTGGCTATGCTGGAGCTAACTGGAAAGTCTTTCTCCAGCATCAGTGTGAATGAGGGATATCACCTGCACATCCCTTTCCCATGCATTATGGGTGGAGCAGGATGGCACTTGCTGGGGTCTGAAGGGGATTTGTAGCCATGCTCTCTATCAGCTATGAGACCAGTGGGCTTTCCAGCACTGAGCTGTTACATGGTGATGGGAGGGTATAGAGACCGGTGCTTGTCGTCTAGGGTTAATCCTGTGTCTCTGTCTCCATGTCCCCTCCCACCTGCCCTGTCCTCCGGTTTCTAGATGCTGATCTGTGGAGGGCAGGGCCTGTCTCACTGCACAGGCAGCTTCTGGCTGGTGGGGGGGCCCATGGGAGACTCCTGTGATAGGAATTGCCCATCTCCAGAGGTACCTTCCCAGGGCTGGCAATGCCAGGGCACCGACAGCAGTAGATCCTCCCCGTTCCCCGAGCTTGCCAAGGCTTTGGGGAGGGGCAAAACCTGTATTAAAGTTGGAGCTGTGGCTCAGGTGGGGAATGAACGCTAGGTTGGTGCCTGCTCCCAGTTTTCTGGGGGTCCCCTTCCTTGCTAGAAGTGACCCCCGATGAGCGCAATCAGTGCCGCCAGCTGATGAGGGTTCTGAAATGGTTAATCTCTGCCTGCGTGCGATGGATACTGCAGCCTTCCCCAACTTCCCCTTCCAGCCGGGGGGAGCGTGGCCTTAGGATGCCCTGTGGATGGTGACAGCGGCAGGAGAACTACAACCCCCGGCAGGGAGCAAACCCCCGCGGGGTGCCGGGACTCGTAGTCCGGGCGCTGGCGTGGGGGGTCCCCGCTGCCACTCGTGGCTGGGGCGGGGGGACCCGGAGGGAATGTGCTGTCTCGGGGAGGAGCCAGCGTGTTCACCCACTTTGTTGTTAAATACCTTAAAGGAGCAGCGGCTGTGCCCGAGCGAGCTCCTCGGCAGAGCCGCGCAACCTGGGCTGTGGGCTTTTTAAAGATAAAAATCATTCCCGTGGCCTTCGTTATTAACGACATCTCCTGCGCTCCGTAACTCCTTCGGTGCCTGGGCACCGGCAGCCGGCACGGTGCGGGGCCTGCCTGCCGCCGGGCTGGACCACCTCTGCTTCTGCATCCCCTCCGCAGCATCCTCCTCCCGGCGCCCAGGGGCTGGGAGCCTGAGGTGGGTGCTGAAGCAGCCGGCACTCTCTGTGCCGTGGGGAATGCACAGCGTGGCTGTTTTCCTTGCAGGGGAGGCAGATAAAGGGCTCTGGAGCAGAGCGTGGAGGCCGGTATCTCCTGCCGCTGTGGCACAGCCGTGACCTGCAGATTTCTTCCCCTCCCGGCATAATGCAGTCTGGCACCCAGTGCTTCCAGCCAAGCACCCTGGCCTGGCCCTGGCATGTGCCCAGCAGACACCCACATCAAAGCACCGTGCTAGCCTGGCCACTTGCCATCAGCTACCTCTAGACAGCTTGTGCAAACCTGGAGGGAGATGGCAGCCAAGCATCCAGCCCCCAGCAGCTCCTGCGGGGCTGGTTGAGGGCTGGCTTGAGTGCATGGTGGGAGCTGCAGCTGGGTCAGGACCCTGTGCTGGGGGTGTCTGTGAAACATCCACCCCAGCAGAGCCAGTCAGTCATGGGCTGTTCCCTGCTTGCCTTGACTTGCTTTGTCTTTGCTGCCTTGTCCTGGTGGTCCTTGTCTCCATGCCCCTCTGAGCCTTGGTGGAGGGGGATAAAATCCCTGTGGCAGGAAAATACACCGGAGAGGGGCTGCTGGAGCACAGCATGGGAACCTCGCCGACTGGAAAAGCAGGAATGACCACAAAATGCAACTGGTGGGGAGAGCTGTGATGCTGCAGGGAGCCAGCAGCTGAGCTGGCTTGAGCTGGTGATTCTTTGGGTCACACACAGCAGCTCACCTGAGGGATGTCCTCGGTGTGAAGGCAAGGGGAGCGTGGCAGTGCTGAGCCTCATGCTCTTGGCTGAACCTTTCTCTCCTGGGCTTTTGGGCACAGCTCAGCCTTCTCACAGCCCAGGGGTTGGGGGCTTGCCTGTAGAGGGGTTGCACTTGAGCCTTGTTCCCTCCTGCGTGCAGGTGATGATGTGAGTATCAGGCATGCCTGCTCCTGCCTGGAAATGGGCTCCAGCAGGTCCGTGCTGCCAGTTCAGGCTCATGTCCATGCTCCTTCCAGCCCAGCACCTGGCTTGTGCAGTGGGCAGAGCTGCTGGTCTTGGATTTGGATTTGTAAGGGTGAAATTCGTACCAAGAGCAGAAGAACCCTTCCCTGGGGTGCAGAAAGCTCCTGGTGCGTGGTCGCACAGTGGCACTGGGAGGGCTGAAGCCCATCAGAGCTTATGGCTTTGGAGGGACCTGCAGTGCCAGGACCCGGCTGCCCTGTGTGAAGGGACTTGTGTGGTTGGACGCTGGACCATAAGCCATGCAGCTGTGACCTTCTGGGTGCATCAAAGGCAGGAGAACGACCCTTGTGGGCTGCAGTGGAGGCTGCACTTGGTCTTTTTCTGTGTGGAGGGAAGCACTGGGGTGGGAGAGGCTGTCTGTGGCAAGCTGCTGCACCCAGGTTGGAGCTGGGGTGCAGGGAGCCCATGCTGTGAGTGTGCTGTGCGTGCAGCTGGCTGCTGTCTCCTGGATGCTGAAATAAGTTGCCTGGGGGGTCCTTCCCCAGCTGTGGCCACCCCACAGCAGAGTGTGGGATCACAGAGCGACCAGTGCATCCTTTATAGGGAGGTGTGAATGGAGACGATGGTGTAGGAGGGAACACATTTGTCTTGCCTGGATGCAGAGATGAGAGTGGGGGCTCAGTCTAACACATCCTCCTGTGTCTGGCTGCCCTGGGGGGCTGCTCAGGGGTAGGTGAGGTGCTGTGTCCTGGGCTACACAGCTCAGTCCCCAGCCACGCTGCCTGACCTTGGTCTGGTTAATCCCTGTGCTCCTCGGTGCGATGCTGACTTACAATTAGCTCCTGTACGTGTGTATGCTGTGCCTGACCCAGCAGGGACCTGCCTGTGAGGCTGTGTGTGCCCTGACAGAGTATCTGGAGGGGGTCCATGGGCTGCATGGGGACCTGACAAAACTGTCTGCTGGAGCAAGGCACACGAAAGCTCCTCTACAGGCCTGTCTAACTCTGTTGCACATTCCTTTTTGCTTTTCATCCTTTGCCTGCCATTTGGGAGCCTTCCCCAAGCAGCCTCGTAGCTGCCTAGAGCAATGTGATGGTTACGTTGCAGCAGTTGCCTTAGAGGAGCCCTGCACTGAGACTGCTGAGGTCTGTGTGCCTCCACGACTGCTTCTGACACAGTCTTGCTTGGACCTGGGCTGACCCTGGAGCTCTCCTGCTCTGATGTTGGAGTAGGAGCCCCAAGGAGTGGAATGCAGTTGCTGGAGGAGGCAGCAGGAGCTGTGGGTTGGGGGTCCTGGGGGTGAAGCTGGTTGCAAACAGCTCCTGGTGCAGTGCTGCTTTGCACGCTGTACGGCTTTCCCACACGCACAAGCATTCCAAGGCTGACAGGGGCTTTTCCTGCTCTGGGAAGGGTAGACATGAAGCCTGGATAACATTGCTAGGCTAGCATTGCTAGAGGAATTAAGAGCCAAGCAAGTGCATCGATAGGAACCTCAGTTCTTCCCTTATCCACTTGCACATGGAAGTTAATTGCATTTCCAACCGACACGTCAAGCTGTCCTGCCATGGTCTGCAGTGAAGCCAGCATGCAGCAGTTGCTCTGGGATATAAACCTCACCTCTGGTGGCTCACTCTCTTGGGGGGGATAATGTCTTCCCCAGGGCTGTTTGGGTTATGGTCTGCTCTTAGGAGCCCAGGGCTCCAGCTGAGTGTCTTGCCAGGTCTGTATGGGTATATCTTGAAGGTGAGACTTGTCAGGCTTAAGCAATGGATGAGATTTTGTTAATGGGTGCTCAGCAGCCACTGTGCAGATGCTTAAGGGTATGAATTTTTTAAGAGCATAATGGATGTTAAGCTCTCAAAAAGAAACCCTAAGTCTCTGCAGCCTGTGTTTCCCAAGGTATTGGCGGCCAGCTTAAAATGAGAGCAAGTGAAATGAAAGAAAAGGCTTTTAGACAGTGCAGAGCTGTGGAGCTTCTGCTCTCTTTGTGTGTCTGAGTTGGCACTCAGAGCTTCGGGATGCTGAGGATCAGGTCAGCTGAGTCTTAATCCCTGGTAGGTGCCTTGAGGACCCACTTTGGAGGGCAGAGTCTAGGGGTTTCCCCCTACACGTGTAGGATTGGTTGAGCAGAATGAGCAGTGCCAGGCTCTAAAGCCTCCAAAAGACTCATTGATGGCAGCCAAAGATGCCGGACCAAAACTGCCTGGAGGCTCTCCGGATGTGACACAGCCAACAGGGTCTGCGGGTGGGAGAGGGACCAGTGCCTTCCCCTCTCCAGCAAGGGGAGCAGGAAAACCTGGGCAGAGCAGCTCTGCCCAAAGCACTGCAGGGAGGTGATGATGGAGCTGGGAAGTGCACAGATGAGCCTTTCCCGGGGAACGGGGTTTGCCTCCTCCCTGGCCTGTGCTGCCCCAGGAGCAGCAGGAAGGAGCTGCTCTCCTCTGCCTGGTGCAGCGCCCCAGGTCTGGGAAACGCACGGAGCTGGCTCCATCCTTCCCCAGCTGCTGGGAGGCAGAGCCACTCCTCCTCTCCCTGCAGACACAGCGAGGAGGGAAGGAGGTGGAGGAGTGCGGTGCTGGCATGGGCAGCACTGCCGAGGGTGCCGGGAAGCCGACAGCCCAAGACTTGTTTGGGGTTGCTTTCTCCTCCCGCCGCCGGAGCAGGGAGGACCGGGGCTGCAGCAGCATCCAGCTCCCTGCTTGTCTCCTCCTGCCCAGGGAGCTGGCTCGGGAAAAGCGGGAGCAGCCCCAATCCATGCACAACCCCAGGAGCAGCGGGTGGACGTGAGCGCTGGCACCCAGCGATGCTGCATTGCTCCTGCCAGCTCCCTCCCCAGTCTGGCTGGGAACGCTCCTGCCTTCCCCTTGAGGTCAGCTCTGCTGTGCCTCTGCTCCCTGAGGTCAGCCTGTACCTGCTGAGGGTTCAGCCCTGGTTTATAGAGCTCTTCCACGAGGTGTGACCTGCAGATGCCCTCCCTTGGGCTGTGGTAGCAGTGCTTGCAGGTGAGCAGTGCCAGTGCCTTCGGGAGGCTGATGAAGTTGGAGTGCTGAGTGGCTTGTGCCAGGTCTTTCTGCTCTTTAGTGCTCCATGCTTGGGGTTTGGGGCAGGCGTTGACCTGCTCTGAGGTGACAGGTCCTGGAACATACCATGTTGGAAGAAGAAAAGTGGAAGATTTGGGAACGATGAGGGAAAAGTGACACCTTGAAGTATGGGTTGATGGAGAAACATTACCTGCTGCCTCTCCAGCCTAAGCCTGTGCCTTGGTCCTGATAGTGACTGGAGTGTAATTATGGAAATGGGAAAACCCCATGTTTTTCTGTTAGAGACTGAATCTGCTCAAAGGGCTCTTGTTTATGGAGCCCAAGTGCATCCAGCCCAAAGGCAGCTCTGGCTTCTGTGCCCTCCTTGCTCCCCAACCCTGGGTAGCATCACAGGTAACCCAAGCACACAAAGCTCTATCTCCTCCTCCCTGCAAGGATCAGGGCTCTTGCTGCTCCTCGAAAACACAAGGTGTGGCTGCACCAGGAGACTGGCCTGAGACGGGAACAGATCCTGGTGCCTCCTTCCTCTGCTTTGCACATCTGGATTTCCTTTCCTTCTCCAGCCTGCTCCAAGTACACCTCAGGCTGGGAAAGTGTTTATGGGTGATTGCTTGTGAAGCAATGGGGTGGGATAATGCTCCCACATCACTGGTTTCCATGTTCTCTGGGCTCTCATCTGCCCTGACTACTGCTGCCTCTTGGGGCAGGAGAGGAGGGACAGAGCAGGAGCCTCTGCACAGGGCTCTTTGTGGCTTCCCAGATGGAGGATGTGCCCTGAGGGCATTGGTCATCTGCTGCTTCGCTGCCCAGATAATCCTGGAGGCTCCTGTAGGCTGCTTCTCTGCTGTTACCCATTGAATTTCACCAAACCCCTCTGCTACCCCCAAAGATGGATGCAGATGACCCCCCCGCTGCCATGTGTGTGCTCTGTGCTTGCTTGGCTCTCTCTTCCCAGGCAGCTGGTGGGTTATTTTTGGTTCTGGAGCAGCCCAGATCTGGTTTCTGCTGGGGTGAGCCCCTGCCCCGTGCAGCTCCTGCATCCCCAGGGCTTCAGGAGGTGGGATGCGTCTGGATGTCACCCGGAGCTCGCAGGGATGCTCTGGTGCCCAGTGGCTGGTCTGGCATTCCTGTGGAATGGCTGCAGGGGAGGTGATGTCGGCCACGTCTGCGGACACTCACCTGGATGTATGAGCCCAGGAAACACGATCTCTGGGCCTCTTTGGGGGAGAGGGACGGGCAGGAGCAGCTGGTGCTGTCGCGAGGCTCGAAACCCAAGCCAGTGCCTCATCACGTGCATCCCCCTGGCTCACGGGAGGGAGGGAGGGATGGCAGCTCCCTTCCCGCAGCTCCTGGCCTGGGTCCTGCCATGGAAACCCCTCTGGAGCGGGTGAAGGGTTTGCTGGGGAGATGCTGAAGACCTCTGGATCTGTCTCTGCTTGGGAAGGGAGCACGGTGGGAATGTGGCTGCCTCACTGAAGGGCATCCCTCCTTTCAGTCCCTGCTGCAACTCCAGGATGTTTGGGCCTTTCTTAAACTCCAGGTTTGCCCTGGAGCAGCATTGTATTCCATTGCAGCTGGATACTGTTTGGAGCATCCTTCCCACGGCTGTGTGGTGGGGTTCTCTTGCTTTACACGGAGATGGAGCAGAGGGAAAGTGCAGTGCAAAAGGACTTCTCACCAGGTTTGACAGGTTGAAGGCTGAGCACTTTGGGCCACATGGGAAAGTGTGCCCATGTTGCTCTGTGGGCTGCTGGAGCTAAGCCCACAGGAGGTGTTTTGAGAGCAGGCATCTGCGGTTGGTGTGTTCCCAATTGTGTTGATTCCACTGGATTCGGGAATCATTATTCAAGGCTTTTAGTAGGCTGATGTCCTGTATATCCTGATATTTGGCTCTGTGCTCCATAGGGATGCTCAAGAGCCTTTGTCCCCAGCAGCGCAAGGAGGGTAAGAGCCCATTCCCATGGCTGTCATAGACAAGGAAACTGCAGCCAAACAAACTGGGGACGACGAGACTGAAGTCCTGGTGTGTGCAGTTGCAAGGTGGTGGCTGCCAGAGATGC
>JBCJKH010041062.1:0-13882 GCA_039877255.1 Loriculus beryllinus | reverse complement strand
GAAGCGACCTTAAAGCTCATCCAATTCCAGCCTCTGCCATGGGCAGGGACACCTTCCACCAGACCAGGTTGCTCCAAGCTCCATCCAGCCTGGCCTGGAACACTGCCAGGGATGGGGCAGTCACAGCTTCTCTGAGCACCCTGTACCAGTGTCCCACCATTCTCATCATAAAAAATTCTTTTCTATGTCCTATATAAAGCTACTCTTTTTCATTTTAAAACTGCTGCCCACAGTCCTGTCACTGCAGACCCTGGTAAAAATCTCTCTTCATCTTTCTTACAAGCCCTCTTTTAGACCCACCCTGGAGCAGATCATAAAGCACTGCAGCCTGTGGGAAGTTCGTAAAGGACTGACTCCCATGGAATGGACCCTATCCTGAAGCAGGGGAAGAGTGTGAGAAGTCCTCTCCTGAGTAGGAGTAGCAGAAACATGATGAACTGACCAACAGCCCCCATTCCTCATTCCCATGTGCCACTGGCAGGGAAGGAGATAGAAATAATTGGGAGTGAATTTGAGCCTGGGAAGAAAGGAGGGGTGGGGGAAAAGTGCTTTAAAATGTGTTTTTATTTCTCATTATTCTGATTTGATTGGTAATAAACTTCCTTGAGTTGAGTCAGTTCTGTTCACATCGGTAACTGGTGAGTGATCTCTCCCTGTCCTTATCTGGACCCATAAACTTGTTGTTTTCTTTTTTCTCTCCACTGCCCTGAGGGGACTGATGGATCGTGAGCACTGGGGTCCAGCCAGGGTCAACCCACCACAGTCCTTTAAAGTTGGAAGGATTCTGGAGGCTGTCTGTCCAAACTCATCTTGGTCCTAAACATATCCCTAAGTCCTTTCTCCTCTGAGTCACAAGACTGCCTGAGCAGAGTTATTCTTGGCACATTCTAACAGTTTATATCTAGAACAAGGGAGAAGTATAGTGTTCTTTGAGTAACTGATGTAGCATTTTCAACCTGCTTCAGTAGCACTGAAGCTTCTCTGATTTTCTGACTAGCACCCTGACTTACCCAGGTAGGCTCAATTGTTAGTTTAAGGTATTGTGAAACCAAATGTTTATGGATCAAGTACTCCTATACTTCGGGTGACATGAAAAAAGCCTTTGTGAATCTAATGAGTCATCAAGTGAGTTCTGAATCACAGAATACCCTGGATAAGCACCTAAGGAATGACAATTCCAAAGAATGAGAGTGCTTATTGTGTAATATACAGCATAGTAGAGTGCAGTTTGGGGGTTTATGTAGTGAAATTTCTGTTTATGCTGCATCTTTAATGCAGACGTTCAGCTTCATCATCTATAGATCCTTGAAGAAACATTTTTGATTTGGCGTTCCAGTTTTGCACTCAATTAACAGGCCATGTCATCTGAAAGCCAGACAAAGCTAAGACATTCTCTCTGGAGCCTGCAGGTTTGATGTGATATATTTGGTTTAACTCCATAGTGTTGTCCCTCTAAGAGAAAACAATCCCAAATCTCATGCATGACACAGAGTCACTTGCCTGTTATAATAAAGTGAGGAACTTAAAGCTTGCTGAGAAACTCTTTGGGCATTGTAAAAAAAAACCCAACCAAACACCACCACAACATAATAGACATCTCAAAGAGAAAAGGGACATCGGAAAGAAAACTGTCTACAAAATCAATGAGACAAAAAGATAAACACTCTACTGAAGGACTGAATGTTCAGTGTGTCTTATACAATTCTTCAACATAAAACAAGAAATGACATTTAACTGAGAAATTAGATAATTCTGACTTCAAAGGAGGAGATGAAGACTGAATAGACAGATGAAATCAGCTACAAAAGGATGTTCTTTACCCATTATCAGTAGGAAAGGAGCTGAAGATTGAGGTCCCTGCCAGAGATCACTGATGACAAGAACAATCCAGCTTGTTAGGAATGTTCTGATTTTGGAAGTGCCCTGGCATAATGGTTAATCTCATTTTAAATGTTATTTTATTCTTTTTATTTTTCATAAATGAGGACTTTTCTAGTGTCAGTGCAATCTTCCTGTTCATTTCCCTAATTTTCCAGAACGTGTTCACCACCTTGTAGGTACTCACCATGAGGCTGAATTATTGAAGCTGGCTTTATTTACCTTCCTCTGAAAAATGAGAAGAATCTTCAAATGCATGAAGCTGTTACATTATTGGAATATTTACAGGAAAGTCAGTGAAAGAATCCACATTTCTTCTGGGTAAAGCAGATGTAAGGAAAACCTAAATTCCTGACCCATTTTAGTTGCTGCAGCTGTAATGGTTCTTTGGCAGGAAAAGAGACAGGATTTTTGTGTTTGGTAACTACTTAGAAACAAAAACACACCTTCAACTTATTTTTAATAATACTGCTGGACTATTAAAGAAGGTCAGAGAAGGAAGTGTGGGAGAGAAACATAGAAACTTCTTTATTCTGACTTGTAAATTTATTAATATTACTTTTATCTAAACACGTACTTTCTTTGGATGCTAGAAAATCTTAACCTCCATGTAATCTTAGGAACCGATGCAGTCATTCAGAAAGTGTTGTATTTTAACATAAAGAAAAACCCCAATGACTTAATTCTTGGGAATGTTGGTTAGTAGACATTATTTTCTAGCATCATAGCAAGCACAGAAGTTTTTTTTTCTGGTTTGACTGACATCTGCTTTGTATGCACCACACCTACCCACCTCCATGATGTGTCATCTTTCTCCTCCTTGTCACAAGTGAACAAAAGACCCAGACATAAACTTAACCCTAACATTAAATATTTCTGCCCGGGAAATTCTGTTCTGATTCCTGAGCACTGGAGTAACTTGTGAAAATACAGGTCTCCTGAAAAGCCATGTTGACTCTTTCCAGGCTGCACAGTGTCAGTGCTGTTTGCGTGCCTGACATTAAACAGCAGGTAAGTTTTGCTCTACTTTGGTTAAAAATTAATGAGAACAGAAGAACATAAAAAGTTTTGCTGTTCTAGATCACTTCTAAACTATTTTCAGGGCATTTGAGAATCTACAGCTCCTGTTCCAGAGGTAATAATGGCATTTTACAGAAGGAAAAGAGAAAATGTTTGAGGAGATCTTTTCTAATTAGGTGATAGAAACTATGCACAAATCACTGGGAAATAATTTGTTAAGGAAAAGGAATGAGATAGAGAATAATCCAAACCAGGTACAGAGTAATCCAAGTAATGCATTTAATTCCCAAAGCCTTCAGAAATTAGAATTTAAGATCTTGTATCACTACGAGATGCAGGAGGCTGCCTGCAGCCTTTTCTCAACGGAAAACAGTTGGAGGGGATTTGATATCTCTTCTTATAAAGAAGGGATTACTACTTGGGGTGGATTTTGGCCACTAGAGAGGAAGAATACAGTGCTTAAGTCACCTATCAGAAACAGATTTATCAGTTACAAAAAGAATTATTTTCTGCTGCTTTTACAAAAAGTATCCAACTAAGAAACTAGCAGCTAGATTTGAGATGTGTATGTTCTCTAATAAAAATGATACATATAATAACAATTCAGGCTTCTTTAACCCTTCATTACATAGATGAGAGCATTTCTGTCTTTGACACTGAACAGTTTTACTAACAGCAGCAATACAGTTTTGTGTTAAACCTTTTGTCAAGTCAAAACAACTCTGGTGCTTCATCAGGCCTAATGTGTCCAGTGAAATTAACATAGGATACTTATTCACAGCAGGTCTGAATTTGGTATATTCATTTTAATTAGAAAATAAAACATGAAGACAGATTCTTCCTGATGTAAAATGAACTGACCACAGTAATTAAGGAAACTGACATCTTGTGCCCCATGCACAAGTCACAGAGGATCACAAAGAGAAATCCTCCTAAAAATAAAGCTAACAGAAGATGGTGTAGTACAGTATAAGAGAGATATAGGAAAGAATGAAAGAGCACTGTGCATCCTTCCAAACAGAAAGAAGATGATTCCTGCAGATCTTCAAATTATATCTCAATATACAATTCTTCAAGAGGAATCACACTTCGAAAATTCCACAGAGAACGTTTCTGGCAGAAAGGATATCTAAGATCAAAGTTTTGTCATCACAACTGAGCCTAAGGACACAGGTATGAATCTGCAGGCAAGACGTATGATTAGAAACAAACCTGAAGGTACAGGAAACCACTATATTTTGTTACAGGTGTTGCTCTAGCCATTCATGGCAAAAGGAACTGGGATGCTTAGTAAGTACTTGAAGATGAGAGACCTGGTTTACTACACCGTTTCTGATCTTCCCAAAAGCCTGACTGTATTGAAAGCCTCTAAAATGTCTCGATCCATGTAGTAGTCAACAGACTCCTGGGAAGAAAAATAGAAAAGCTCTGCATAGATGGCTCTTAGAATTAACAATAAGTGCACATTTGCTTCCATGATAATGAAAGATCAGATTGTGTGCAAATGGTATTACTCACATAATTAGTTTCAACATTATACTAGTAGAACTGGCAGCATTAACTTAGTTATACAAACACAAGATTTGGCTCCAACAACCCCAACCACTAGATAAGAGAATGGTTTTAATGCTTAAGATTAAAAATACGGCTTGTGTTTAGAATTCAAAGTGGAGAAAATGATGAGTTTATTAACTTATGTTAGTAACTGGGCCATGGTAAAAGGCATTAGAGAAACTAGGGAAACTATTGTCATTTTTTCACAATTAAATTCTCACAGAAGAACATTTTTTTTATCAACTCATATTTTTCTGGGAGAAAGCAAATTGAGGCTTTTTCTTTCTCCTTTTGCCCAAAGAGGTCAAAGTTGTCTCCTCCTTGATACACCACAATAAATAATAAAAAAAATGCTATTAGATTTTTAAAGGGTATAATTTGGTTTCTTATGGGAAAATTAAATAATTTTCTTGATCTTTTAAATTTGGATCCTGCAAGGACCAAGCAAATGGCAGCTCCATGGAAAGTATTCAATAAGCCAAAGATTTTCAGATGAATTTAAAGGGTATGCCAAATGAAGTTAGGAGTTGGCAGCTTTAGGGCTGACACCTTGCAAAGAGCATGGCTCCAAAAGGGAATCAAGAAACATGAAACTCCTTTCTTAAACTGTGTTTATTCAAATGAAGGATCATCTCCAGAGAAAAGGTTGCACTTGAAATTGATTCTATAGAGATCTATCAAGGAAGGCTGCTTTCAGATAGATTAATTTCGGGACATAATATCACCAGAAACACTGCTGGTAAGTCAGTGATAATGGCAACTAGGGTCTCTTGACTGTTTTCACAGTTCACTACCTTTTGTGCACCTGCAGTATGTGAATCTTCTCACCAGAACAGCTTTCGCTGTTTTGTACATTACTGACCAGAACTGTACCAAATTTAGGATAAAAACAGTATCCAAGGGGGCGTAAACAAGAGACTGCAGAAACTGCAGAACATTTTGCTATAGCTCTATTACTAAACAAATAACATTAGCATACAGTGTAAGAACATAATAATAGCTTTTGTTATTCAGGCTTAGACTACATGAAGGTTTGTTACTATGTTGATATTATGTATCTGTTATGTATCTACAGGATTTATGCCAAATGCAGCCTTGCAGGATCTTCAGTAAAATTGCTTTAGTTTCATGCTCTCACTGTGGGATGCAAAACATTATCTACTCAGTTGAGTAAACATCTTACATATCCAACCAGATCCCAACATGGGTACAATATGGTCTTCCTGACTGTTTTGTTTCTAAATTTTCTTTGTTTCAGTTTCAGTACTGATTCCAATTTCAATTATACATACTGTTCTTAACACCAGTGGGAAGAAAGTGTTTCCAATAGCAGGCACAACTATAGCAATGTATTACAATGAGGCGGCTGTTTCAGAGCAAAATTTACTGCTTCTTAGCTGGATCTGGTTGACTATGCTGATTGCTGGATCAAGGTTTTATTGGTACCTCCTTGAATATATCTTTTCTTAGTGCCCTTGTAAACAGGGTAATCTAGGAATAACAATAAGATACCCAAGAAAACAGTTTACCCATTAAAATCATAGATGTTAACCGTTCAGAAAGAAATTTCCAGACTACTAATTTATTCCAAACTAAGAGCTATTATTTCCAGAATAGCTGAAGACATGGTATGTTCCATGGTGTTTCAGAGACCTGATGTGTGTAAAGAGAACAATATGCATTGGATGTGCCATGGTTGCACAATCTTCTGCATCACACTTGACTGCCTACATTTTCCTAAAATAAGGAACATACGGTCCCAAACATCTGAAAATGGCATATGTCTACACAACAGATTATAGTCGAGTGAACAGGTACAGATATAAATGTGTCATTCCAATACTGTAAATAACCTAACTGCAACATTCAGTAGATCACTCTAAGTTATCTTTCCTGTCACTTGATCTTCCCTTTGGAAGCCTGTGGCAAACTAAAGCGTCTTGGAGACATTTTCTTCCACACAAACATCATGTCTGCACACAAAAATCCATGTAACATAAGGGAAGGAAAATAGCTCATTTCTAGGTACATAAGATTTAATACATATTTCTTTCTTAGCTGTATTTAATGCATTCTTGCCAACTTCTGAAATCCAGTTGCCTGCATTATTAGTTTTGGATCAAAGCCTAATCATTGCAGTTTTAGTGTTCTAGCTGAAAGAATCCTCTCCAGAAAGCATGGGTCTTCATATTTTATTGAAACAGCTTCCAGGAGTATTTTTCTAATTCATACCTATCTCCCATAAATGCTATTTCAAAATATTTTATAAAAGATGCTTGATAGTTCGACTACTCTTTCATTTGTATTTACTTTTCTTATAGCCCCCAAAACCTAACAATATTTGAGCTTTTTCATATTAACAAATAAATTCAACACATTGGGCCTGGATAACAAGCAGCACACAGTAAGATAATGGTGACTATTGCCTGGCAGATGAAAACGCCACAAGCTACCGTCAGCTACAATAGTAAATGGTTGAATAGCCCAAGGCTCTGTTAAACAAATGACCAGCAAAATCTGTCAACACAAGTAGGTTAGCTTTTCAAATAAGTAAGTGCAGCAAAATAAAGATCAGTGGGCAGGTACACAACATTGCTTTTCTGCTGTCTCTAAAAGGATTGATAACTATCTACCGAAAAATAGGAATTCTGTAGAAGAAGCAGCAGCAAGTAATTAATGTATGCTCTTTAGAAACATTCAGTAGCAAAACTAAAGCTTTGGGAAATAAATGAAAGGAAGTGAAATGCGGGTTTTGTCCAAAAATCAGTCATATGCTAAGAGGAAACATAATAACAAGTGTCCAAATACAGCTTATTTTTAACTTCAAGTCTGTGAAGGGGACAGAAGATCCCACTGTGAGATAAAACTGTCTGCTAGGAAAAAGTTAACAATCAATCTACAATAATAGTTTTCATGGACTACAACTGAGACACTGCAATCTCATTTGCAGAACGTGTTAAAAAAAAAAACCCTCATTATGTCTTTCAGACAGAATTATCGAACTTAAAAATGAAGATTGAAACCTTTGAGAATATCAGGAAAAGGGCAGAAGGAGTAGCACATGGATGGATGGATGGATGAGCAGATAGACATTTCTCCTTTTGGTCCTTCATGTATATCCTTCTATGTCAAGTACATCCCTTCAGAACAAATGGTATTTCAGTCTTTCTATTCAGTGTGTAGCTCATCAGCAACTGGCTTTCACTTTAAAGCAGAGTAAGCAAATGAGCAGCCACAGAGGAGAATTATGAATTTTGATTCACTGAGGGTAGTGGTCATTTTAAGATGAGTAATTTTGCATGAGCAGGTATCTTGAATTGCTCTGTGAATTTTAATGTTCTGAAACTGTGTAACACGAGAAGGCATAAGTAGCATTGCTTCTTGAGTGGTGAATAACCCTATCTGGGCAATGACAAGCCAATTATTACAGATTTTGGTTCTTTACGTGAAAACCATAAAGTGTTTTTTAAAAGAATCGTTCAATAATTAATGAAAGCAGCATATAACGTGCATCATAATATTAGTAATGGAGAAACAACAAAATAAACTAGAAGTGAAATATAAAATGGAGGGGTTTAGAACTGGTACTATTCAATTGAAAGTATACAGTATTTCTAGGCTATGTTTCTTCATGTATTAAATGAAGTATTCAAAAGATCTCATAGAAAAATATAACATCCTACTTCCTTGAATACCTCCCCAGCTCTTTTACAGACTTTTATCCTGGCCATCTACATTTCAGTTTATGCCTCTCAGGGGTGCTGCCTCAAGGTCAGAGTAGTGCAAATTCATACTCACTTCACTGCCAGTTTTGCTCTTCCAAGCAGTTTCACAGTAAGCTCCAATTCTATTTACAATTTGTCTCCTGTGGGAAGGATCTTGGTTGTCATTTTTTTTTCCAGTACTGTGATGTGGAATAGATACGTGCTGTCATGCTTCTGAGAGATTTGAGGAAAGGAAGCAACTGATTTCCAAACCAGACTTCAGCATTTATTATATATCAACATGAAAGTCACAGGAAAAATAAGGAAGGAAAATTGGGAAACTACAAGATGACCCATATTCTGAATACTATCCTTCAAAAATGATGTAAATCCGTCACTTTTCACAATGAACTATGTGTTTTCCAGCAAATTAATTGGTGTTAGCATTAACTTTTATTTAATAGTTATTTGGGGCAGGGACTGTTTTGCTTAGGTTGAGGGGTGTGTATGTGTTCGGTTTGAAATTTTTCTCAGAGCACGGTTCATTTATTAGATACTTCAATATTTATACTTTATGCTTATGAACATCCATAAGCATAGGGTGATCAGAATTTCCCTTCTGCTTATAACTCCCTTTCTTTTTGCAAATAGAGATCTTTTCAGGCATTTTAGTGTTTGATGACCCCTCCCTGTCTTACCCCTGGACACATCACAAACAGGATTTCCTAATAACTGCAAAACTCACTAAAGTTGTGTGAATGTGACCCAACTACTACTTCAGTCTAACAGGTAGGAAAATCATCATTATTTAGGATAATAAAAGCTGTCTTTTGTCTTCTTTGTCAGATAATGAAATGACTCAGTATCAGTAAGGAAGCTCATGGGACGTACAGAAATACCGAGCTTAATCTTACTTTTCTACTGATTCCTTTTCACAGTGCAGCCTTGCACTTCTTTAACTCTTCTGAGCAGAACTGATTCCAAATCATGGCACCTACAAAGATAATAAAGGATTAAAATCCAAGGATTGTAGGGTCTTGCTAGGCAGTAAGCTCAACTTGAGCCAGCAGCATGCCCTGGCAGCAAAAACGCCTGCAGCATCCTATGCCGCATTAACAGGAGCATAGCCAGTAGAGTGCCGTGGGGAAAAAAACCCAAACATTTATTATATTTGGGAAAAGAGGAAAGTTGTCAATAGCTCAGAACAGTGAGTTTTACCAGCAATATGTTTTCTCAAAAACTTACTGAAAGTAGATCTCTCATCATGTAGAGAACACATGCCATGCATCACATCCTGCCTGGTATTATCTTTTGCTTCTTTGACTTGGTGCAACTTCTATAGTAGTTGATGACATTTTAGTTCAACACTTAGATGACAAGTCACATTTACATGGCAATTCTCATACATGTCCTTTATCAAATGAACAATAACAAGAGCCATTATGATAAAAAAAAAGCAGCCTTTTCTGCTGTTTGCAGAATAGGTAGCAAAAAAAGTTCAGGATGTTAAATAATTTTGGGGTTTTTTATTTAACTGGATTGATTTGGATATAAGTAAAACAAATTTTGAATAAGTAGAAGGTACAATAATTGGGATTTGTATAGCTGGCTTTTGAAAAAACTTCCTTATTTTTCATCAATAGAATATTACATAAAAATAACACTTAGAAAAGCTTTACCATAAAAGATTCAAACAGCAACACCATCTTCCTCTGGGTTTTGGCACTTTTTTTTCAGACGGGAAGCATGGCAGAGGCGAAGGAGCCCAAAAATCCCTACACAGGCCAACAGTGAGCTCAAAACCATACCCTAACCCCTTATGAAATGTTAAGATATCAACAATGAAGATTTCCTACCTAAAAGCTATTTCAGATCTTATGTTAAATTCAACCCAGGAACTACAAGTACTAAACTGGGACAACCCTCCAGTCCATAGTGGTAGCCATTTCTGGTCATCTGGCTAATCATGAGGGTAGCACAGCAAAGCTCCTGCCTCTAACCAAATATAAAACTCATAGTACTTTACAGACATATTTTTCTGGGAAGAAAATGAAACACAGTCTGCAGTGACGACCATTGAAATTAAGGGTGAAATATGACATCAAGTAATCTGATCATTATGAAACATCCTGATAGCAAACATATCTGAAAGACTCTTATGAATCAAGGCATACCATTCAATACATTTTTGTGATAAGCAGGGAAGAAAGAATATAATTCCCATTTTCAAAATGCCCATCCATGCTTTTTGTGTTGTCAGTTTACAAAGCTCATTTTCTCAATCCACTATTTTCTAGTCTTGTTTCGTAGTTAAGTCAGAATCTAGTCACAGAGGCAGTCTGACCACTCAGTTTTGAAAGCCACTTTAGCAAAGGATGTGAAGCAAATGCTTCGCTTGAAAAAAATACTAGAAATTGTCATTCTTCCTGAGAAGCTGTATATTGGGAAATGTTTTTGAGGAATACATTAAGGAACTTGGAGACCAACTTGTGCTTCCCACAAAAGGTATGTACGTATGGAATGATTTCTCATATAAATACTAGATTTGTATGCACAGATGCAGTTGTGTGCATGCCTGCAAGCTCAGATCAGCCTTGTGTTTTTGAAAAAATCAGCATTTTAAGTTGAGCACCTGTTGAACATTTCTTATTTCTACTATGCAGTACTTTGTACCAGAAATAGTTTTTATAGACCAGTGTATACTGAACATGCATAGTGGTGACTTAAATGGATCTTTGTTCAGTTACATTTCTTTTAGATATAGACAGCATTTTATGAACGCAATGTCCATTTTGCCTACTTGAATAGTGATACCATGAACTAACCCCTTATTCCGAGGAAATGTGGAATGGAATATTATTTCTGGAATTCAGCGGTCAGCAACTCTCAGCCCAGGGGACTCAGAAAAGCCTACCCACAAGCTATCATTTTTTACTGGTATAAAAAGATTGCTTCCAGTTCACACCATGGCATATCCCAGTGCTTCTTGACCTCTCTCATCCTTGTCAGCTCAGAAGTTCTGATCAATAGGCCTTCAGGGGTAAAGAGAGTTGGCTTGTTCACCCTCTTTAAGATGGTAGAAAGAATGACTACATGACATGTACTTACTCCTGCATGACAGGGCCAGGTGCTGAGGTATTCCATGCACAGTCAGGTAAAGTTTCTTACTGTCCCATATCCTTTTATGCAGATGATCAAGCCAAATCAGCAGCTAATTCCCTTTCATTTTGCTACCTAGAAAAAGAAATTTATTAGAAAACTTGGCTTGAAATATCTATATTTTTTTTCTGTTATAGTCTGTTCCTGTTTTCTCTTTTTGCTTTACTCTTACACTTCCTTTATTTTTCAAATCTCCTAAATGCTAAGCACTACACCATAACACAAAATAAGCTATAAATGTTCATACACACATGATCAGTTACTATCTTTCTATAAGCTAAAACCAGATTATGCTACTAAATAAAAATAGGAAGCTTTAACAGTTTCAGGCAGGTAAAGACATGGGGCATTAAAGAAACTGGATGGGCAGGGATTGAACCTTATAGCAGAATGAGCAGGATAAATGATAATAAGCTTTAGTGATAGCAAGACTAAACAGCAGGCTTCATTGAGGAAACAAAACGTGAACATTGTATGTAAACAAAGCCACACAACAGATTATCCAGGAGTATAACAAAGATAAAATTGGCAGTATTATCTCTGGAACATACAAACAACATTATAAAAAACCCCAAAGATAAGGCAAATGAACAGACAATGTTAAACCACCCCTTTATTAATTTAGAAGTTAAGATTTATTTGTAAAAGCTGTGTGCATTAAAGATAGAATCCATATCCATGGAAGTGGAAAGACTACTATGCATATTACATTAAAAATGAGAAAGATTTTGGTTAATGAAATGGTGAGAAAAAACATTAAAGCTTTTATGCCTCTAAGAAATAAATATACCTCAATAGCTACACATTATAACACATGCATCCAAACCATTTGAATTATATAGAATGATCACTGGTGGTCAACCCATACTTCTTTATGGGCAGATAGGAGGAGTTTTAAATGATGGGCCCTGTTGATTCTCTCTAGAATGGCATTTCAAAGAAGCTAACTCAAAATTAAATTACAACAGTTTTAACCAGGACATTCTTCCAATGCCTGTTCTGTGGCCCATGTTAAACATTTGTCTCACCAAAAAAAACTTTTTAAAAGGCAAAACTTGCCTTTTCATTGATGAAGCCAAAGACTGGAGGCAGTACGTCTTTAAAGGTGTTCAGTACTTCGGCTTCACTAGAGAAGTTCAAGTTGATTAAAACTTGATGGTTATACATCTTTAGATGTAGATGATTACCCCAGAGCAGAGTTGAGACTCTCTAAGTAGAACAGTGTACAAAAAAAAAAAAAAAAACCCACAAAATGTCATTACATGAGTTCTATGTAGTAATTAAATAGAGAATTATGCTTTCCAGAGCTGTTAGTTCAGTGCCTTTCAACAGAACAGTCAGCTCAGGTCTTACAAAGAGAAACACCTGCCTTTGCAAAATATAGCATCTACTTTGTGGGGAAAAAAATGGTTTAAATATAGAGAGAAACATACCTATTGGTATGTATTATTACCACTATAGCCCTTCAATGACAATAACCCAAGATTACCTGCAGGAGTTCTAATTTGGCTCTGATTTTTCACAAAATCCACAGGAAAACAGATAAAATTTCCAATTTTTCTTTTAAATTAAAGATCTGATTTGTTAGCTAGCAGGTAACATTTTTAGTTTTGGAGGTTTTTTTTCCCCTCAGGTCATTAATGTTAATAGGTAAAAAATATTTTCAAATAAAAGAATGACTGACACTGGAAAATGCTTCTTGCTAAGTCATTCTCCTTATTTGCTAGACTATCTCATGGTGATACAATCAAATCATCTCTTCAGACTTTTCAGCTGACGTGAGATCATGTTTGTAAATGCTTTCCATTTCAGCCTTGTAAATCCAACTCAAAGAAGATACAAGGATAAAGAACATGTGGAAGCATAATAACACTCTCAAGGCACTAAATAACAGCACAATATGAACTCTTGGAACATAACTTTTTTCTCCAATCCAGCAGAATTTATTTTTTTAAACATACATCTTGAGAACTTTTCTGATGGAATTTCCATGGGGCTTTTTTTGTTTGGGTTTTTTCTCTCTCACAAAGGCCTTAAAAAAGAGGAGCATTTTTTGAGACACATAAAAGAACTGAGGGCTAGACACTGAGCTATCTGTTTGGCCCTGCAGAAGCATGACATTGCTGTTCTATAAAACCTGCTTTGTAAGAGGTTTAGCTTACCATGTAGGACTATCCAGGCTGGACAGATCTTTCTGCTAAATTTCACCCTTATTTGAAAACAGGATTCAGAAGTTTCTAGTAATATACCCCCTACATCAACCCTAAAATTCATATTTATCATTCCTTGTAGTTCTCCAGTTATTTGTCAAAAATGAACATGTAAAATGATTTCAGGCAGGTCATAGCTGAAGATGTGTCCACAGCAGCCAGAAACATTTTAACACACAAAGTGAAGCAGATCAAAGTTGAGTAAGTGAGGCACAGTCACAGCAAGCCTTACAGTTCCAGGCTAAAATATAAGCGTTAATATGAACATGCATATTGATGGAGACTTGCCAGCAATTTCGTTCTTCTTCACACCTAAATGGAGATTAGAACAATTCAAGGAAATGAAAGATAGAGTCA
>JBCJKH010041059.1:6996-24639 GCA_039877255.1 Loriculus beryllinus | reverse complement strand
TCGGCTCCTCTATTACTTGCAGAAGGAAGTTGTCTTCCACACAATCGAGGAACCTCCTGGGTTGCTTGTGCTGGGCCATACCGTCACTCCAGCAGATGTCAGGGTGGTTGAAGTCCCCCATGAGAACAAGGGCCTGTGAGCGTGAGGCTTTTCCTGTATGTCCATAGAGTGCTTCATCCACTGAGTCCTCTTGATCAGGAGGTCTGTAGCAGAACCCCACAGTAATATCCTCCATCCCTGTTCTCCATTTAACCCTGACCCACAAACTCTCTGTTAACTCGTCATTTGTCCCCAGATGGAGTTCCATACTCTCCAGCCTATCCCTAACATAAATACCAACTCTAGAGCAGGGGAGAGTTCAGCTGCTTCATCTTCAAGTTTTGATTTTCCTTCTTATATAAGTTTAGAGAAATTCAGTTATTTCCTTAGTCTGAATGGAAATAACTTGGTAAATACCAAGCAATCCTTTCATCCTGGCTACCTGGAAGCCAATATGTTTCTTTAAGTATAGTGATCTGCACAACCAAAGTTTGATTTTATACCTACTAAACCCTTGAAATACAGTTAGAGTAACATTGCCTGATGAGTTGGCAGAGAAAATTGTTGAAACAGTGATTGAAATGGCAGGACAACTTACTGTTTAAATGCTAAACTTATTACCTTATTCTATTCCATTGTCAGTAAAGATCTGTTGTACCTGAGATTAAAATATCTCAAAAGTGCAGTCTCTAATGTATATCAACTCTCTAATTAGAGGGTGTGTTAGAAAAAAGTTGTGTTCTCAATTGTTACTTTTCTGAACCAACAACTTGACCTTTTTTCTGATTTTGTTAATTTGTCCAAGGTGTCTGATTTATATTCCTAAGGCAGTCCTGATTTGATAGGGAACTGAACCATACTAATGATTCATTAAAAAAAAAAAGGGCAAGCAAACTGAAAAGACATTAATATGTGGCCCTCAGATACTTTTGCTAGTGACATCTATTAATGATGAAGAATAGGTTTTTTGAGTTCTTAATTATAAGCAGAGTGTAGGAGAATATGGCTTGGGTGGTATATGCTACTGGCAGGATCATTATTTAAGCTTAGGAAGCCAGAGAACATGATTAAATAGAAAATAAAGGCATGCAGTTTATATTTTTTTTAACCTGAAAGCTGAAAAAGGAGGGATGTAAGTGATGCATCTGCATTTGCAAAGAAATCTGTCTAGTCTAACGTTATTCTCCAACAAATGGACTAGTCAAGCTTATTAAAGTTTTATTGCAGTTTGTTGCTTAGGAAGGACATTCAGTGTTTAGAACACCGCTGGTAAGATCATTGGATGAGGGTGCAGTTCAGAGAGAATTGATTGCTTTGATTAGGGTTTGCTCTCCAGAGAATCTATGGTTGATAATTTTGGTGGCTGTGTGGACATCACTGTTGCAGAAGTTGTTACTGTTTTTAAAGAGTTTGTTGTAACTCTAATACCAAAGCTTTCGTATCATTTTGGATATTCATTTTTGGATTAGCAAGTAGTACCACATGGTAAAAGCTGACTAGCCTTGGAGAAGTCAAATGTGGGTGCTGAAGTAGCAGTGGGAAATTATGAACTGTTTTCTACTACAGTGTTAGTTTGAAGTTCCAGACTTCTCTAAGAACCTTTAAATAATAATGTAATTGAAATCACATTTGCGCAGCTGGACTTTGCCCTTGTTTATAAGCTGTGAGGCTGTGATTCTTCACAGCAGGTGAGATGAGGGTGACTTACCATTGCCACTCAGATAAGCAATATATTTTATGGTCTTTTCTTAATCCAGCAAAACCCTTTCTCAAATTCATCCCTTTACCTGACAACCTGATCACAGATATTTCTACTGCATATCTATCTCTCTGATATTTAATGAATATCTTAAATTACAGTTGGCTCTTTGGAGCAATGTGGATTGGGGACGTAGGACAGCTGCCATCTAAGTTTGTTTGTTTATTTTAAAACTGAATTATTTATATGGCATTCAATCCAGTGAGGCACCAGGCTGGGTGGCTGCTATGTACTACTGAAGTACAAGTATATATACCATGGAACTGATGCAGTGTCTGCATGTCACGGGGGGGCTGCATTCCTCTTTGATAGTAAGAGATGCTCATCATTAGTATGGTGTTACTTCTGTGTCTGCCTTACTGTTCCATAAATTTAAGATGTGGTTATCGTGTAGGCCTATTGGAAAAGAAAAAAGACAGAGAAAAAAAAGTTGCTAACAAATAAATTTTACACTTTTAGACAGCATTTGCTCAGTTGACTAAAATTAGGCATTCATCAGTTTTCAAATGCTGTTGAAAAGGAAACCGGTATGACAGGCACTTCAGCATACAGAATATGGAAGTTTTTGTTGTGGTCTTTTTTTTATTTATTTTGCAAAACAGGAATACAGTTGTTAAGTTTCACAACATTATTTTGTTTTTCTGTAGAATATTACATCAGATAGCTACATTCCATGCCTTGCTGATCTCTGTAAAGCCCTCTGGGAAGTCATGCTCAGTTACTACCGAACGATGCAGTGGCATGAGAGTCATGACCAAGATGAGGTAGCAGCTGTGTCATCTGGTAAGAAACTGTTCTGGAGGTGAAACTTACAGTAATTGAAATAACTTTTCTTGTCTTGAGTTGTTAATTTGTGTGTGAGTACCTTTGTGGTCTTGACTCAGTGCCTTCCACATTATTGCCTATAGTGTGCAGTAAGGACTTAAATACTTGCTGGATTTTTGTAGTCTTCAGTGTAAGGTTAATTTTTTTCTGAATATATATATATGTGGCATTATCGCAGATATAAAGAGTTTTATTTTAAACACTGCTTATTGTTGAGTGGAAGTCAGGTGTGGTAGGTAGATGACTACAAAATCTGAGGATTTTTTCCGTTTAATATAGAACCAAAGTGAAATTTCAGATTTTTTTTGATCAGTATTGAAATTTTCACCGCATATTAAGCTTAGTAGATTAGGGTACTGGACTGTGTACTAGGAAAGGTAACTGAAAAACCAGGAAATGAATCTGTTGTAAATCTGTTGCTGTGATTTTTAGGAATCACAGGATTTTTAGTGAATCCATTATAAGTTGCTGTCACAATTTCCTTGATACCGTTACCGGAAAAGGCAAATATTTCATCTTAGAGTATAATTTTGTTTTTTTTTACTGTTGTTGTTCTAGTTGACGTTTTTAGGACAGGAGCACAAAGCCTTCATCTGTTGTCTGCTGAAGTCCTCAGTACATTTTGCTGGACATACTTTAGATTAATATAAAATGTCCAAAGATTTTATTTCCCCACTAACCCAAGATGCTTGTGGCTGGCAGAGAGCAGAGTTTGAAATTTATAGTATTAAGATTATGCAAAACTTCCATTTATTTGAATCAGATAGATTTGATGCTTTTTTATTGAAAAGGAGGTTTTTGCCAAAGGATGAAGGCTATGGGATTGCTGCTGAAGTAATTCATCCTTGCCTGATTTGCATAAAACTTGCACCCTTTGTGTTAGATGATAAGAAGAAAGGGGAAAAGATAAGAGAAAAGGGAAAACAATTGGAAATAGAAGTAAAGAATAGATCTTGGAATGCTGTGCTTCCTACAATGTGTTGAAATCCAGCATTTCTTTCACAATCAGATTTATTACAGAGCTTCAGTCTTAAAAAGAATGTAATTTATGCTTATTGTCTTCCTACTTTAAATTTGAAAAATTAATGAAAGTATTTTCTTCAGTGTCTTTCCCATATTATGTGGAATCTTAAAAAAAATTAAAAAAAAAAGTGGATTTGTTGAAACTATTTCAGATGAAGCTTTTTATAAGTCTATCAGAATTAAAATTCAGAGTGAAAATATTTGATTTTGTGATGCACCATATGAAGGAAGATTCTGAGGTTTTGATAGGATTGCTCATTCTCAGTAATATTTATTTTTAAATTAAAAATAATTTTAGATAATCGGATTTCATTCTCTTCATAATGTTGTGATCTTTGTATGTGTAAAATAAAGCAGGTATCATAAAGAGTTTATTGCATGAAAACATTATTACAGTAGACTACTTGCTCAGCTCCAGATGTGATTTTTGAAAATAGGTCCCTTTGGTCTGGTTACTTGTGATATCCTGAAGAAAGAAAATCATTTGCACTGCAAAGTCATTTAAAGGAACCATTAAGCCTGATAAAGTGGTATATTCAGAGACATGAGTAGTTTTAAATGTATTGCTTTTTAAATGCGTGGCAGCATGTTTTGGTATGTTTGCTACTAATCTAATAAATCTTCTGTCACTCATTTTTTAAGTTTCTGGAAATGTGGCTTAGCTGTAATATGCAACCAGAATATATTTGAGCATTTTTTCAAATGCCTCAGCAATGATAAAGCACACAAAAGGGAATTTCATAAGTATAATTTAATTTCAGAGGGGCTATGATCTGCCAGATGTCTGTTTTTTTTTCTAAAAGTGATTGCTTATGCTGTAATAATTATTAAACCTATACACGGAAGTCTCATTTTATATTTATCAATTTAATAGCTTTTTAAAGCCAAAGAGCAGAATTTCCATAGAAAGGCAGGTATCTCAGAGGAACCATGGACACAGTTCAGAAGATTATGCTAAAATTGTTCCCTTAATTAAACCTCAGTATTTTTCTCTCATTGTGCCAGTTAATGTTAGCACCTTAATACCTTAAATGGGGTAAGGGACTCCTGATCTTAGGGCACAAACCCAGCTGTAGAAGTGAGAAGTTGGGCCTAGATGTGGTTAGATAGCTCTTTCTGTTTTAGTAGTGAAGCTTATCCGAAAGAAGTCCTGCAGGGATTAAGGAAAAGGAGGTTGCACTTCATCTAGATCATGTGTTGTGTATTTTTGATTATTAATGCCTGTTACAGATGTTAAAATGTACTTTACATAATTGCTCTTCTCCATTTCTGAGGAAAGGGGTGTGCCTGATTTATATTGTTAAATATTCTGCTTATTTGTGCTCTGGTTTTTTTTTGTTTTTTGTTTGTTTTTTTCCTAGAATTGAGTTCAGAATTTGCAGTTGTTCTTTCAGATATAGTGTGGACTGGTGTCTGGGGATTACTGTTATGTAAGTTAAATGAAAAAAAACCTTATTTGGAATAAACTAAATAGAGACAGATAATTAGATATAAATGTAATCCTAGAAATTTTTAAAGCATGAGGCAGATTTTAGTACCTTTCATGAAATAGGAAATACTAATGACATTAGTTTGCTGAAATGTTATAACAGAGTAGCAGTAAATCACAGTGAAATGAATTGATAATTTTATGAATTGTCAATAATAATAACTAATTGCTCTAATATATCACTAGGAAAATATAATTAAGTGTTCATATGTAGGACTTGTTTAGTCATACTGAAGATAAAATTAGTGAACTGAAAGTATCAACTCCATAGCGTGAAATGAATTCTGTGTCACATGTAATGAGCTGCTACTTAGCGTGATTTTGGCGTTCATATCTAAACCAGTAAATTACTGTGGTATGCGTTTTCATCCGTGAAAATAAATGGTTTACTGTAACATTTTCCATCGGGGTGTTGGTTATGGTCAAAGCACTGTTTCTGTTTGTAGTGTAGAATCAAATTAAAAAGTTTTCAAAGACCTGTGCAGGTCATTTTGTCCTCCCTGCTTAAAGCAAAGTGAACTTGAAAGTCGCATTGATTTGTGTGAGGCCCTGTCTGGTTCAGCTGGATTTTCACATACCATAAAATTTACTGTGATGTTAATGTAATTCACATGCACTCCTCAGACACTAACTTAACATGAGAGCTGAAACTGAGCAGTAAAATGATCACTATTAGCTTTTAAGCTTCTGACTTCACAAGAGTAATTGTAGCGGTAGAAGTTTGTAACAACTGCAATAGATTCAATAAAAAGCAAGAGGAAAATGATGTAAGATATAAATTTCAACACTTTTGATTTTCAAAACATTCTATTTATAACACTGCATAAATTCTCTGAAGACCTGCTTGGTGTTCAAAGAATGAAGAAGATAGAGGACAGTGATTTGATTGATTTCTTTTTTCTTTTTTTATCTCTGCCTAGCTAGGATTAAACAAAACCCTTTTGTTATGGCTGAAGGCTGCCTTTATGACTTTCGGGGAAATACTGAGAAACCTGAAACATTACTGAATTTAAATCAGGCATCCAGAAGAATAACTTCTTATTTTTATGTGAAATTATGAGTATTTATCTATTTGCTACCTAATCCAAATTCTTCAGCCTGATTCTCAGGGAAATTATCCTAAATTCTTAGGTTGCACTGGTGAAATCAGCGCAGTTCATTCAAAGACTGGAAACAAGACCTCTTAGTGTGACTGGCCATAAACCAGGAGCACCAGGAGATTGCCAGAGACAATGGATTTTTATTGAGCACTAGCATCCATATGCCTCTCTCCAACCATTCCTTCATAAATCGTAGTTCATGAAGACAAGGGCTATGGTCTTTATCTTGAGAATAGTTCAAAGCTTTAGGTGACTTATTTAGGCTTGGCTTCACTCTGCAGAAGTGTGGAAGAGAGGAGGTTGCAGAAACTCCTAAAGAGCATCCAGTTGCTAAGATAGCTGGTTTTGTTTACTTGTACAATCAGAGAAAGGATGCAAATCTGCTTAGTGTTTCTCTAGTTGAATTCTTATTTCTGTTTATGTTTTGTTTAATATTCCCTGATAAATCACTTTTGCCAATGCACTTCTGTTGTTAACAAAAAATTTTTGGCCCTGTTTTTTTAAGGAGTTTTCCTTAGTAGATAGCAAAATTAGAGGTTATTTTTCTTCCCAGTAGCTGGTGCAGTGCTGTTCTGGCTTTGGTCTGAGAACAGTGCTGGTAACACACTGATGTTTTAGTTGTTGCTAAGTACTGCTTACCCTGATCAAGGACTTCTCAGTTTGTCTTGCTCTGCCAGTGAGGAGGGACACCAGGTTATAACTTCGTTGTTCTTTATAGTACTGGTTTATGATAACGATAGAATCGCTGCTCGCGAAACTTGATTTGGTATGTGTGCTCAGCATTGTCGTCACCTCTGTACTTCGGGAGCCACCTAGAGGGAACTATTAATAATTACACCTTTTGCCATTTCTCCGCCGGGGATAGGAATCGGAGGTAAAGGGAGGAAGGAATAAGTGAGCGGCTGCCTGGTACTTAGGTGCTGGCTAAGATTTAAACTACAATAACAAGAAAAATTGCTGCTGTCTCTGAGGAAAGCCAGGAGGCTTTCTGGAAAAGAATATGAAGCTTAGTCATGAAGAACTGCAAAGGTCAGTCTGGGTTAGCTCTCACAGTGGTCCTGGTACCACATTACCATCTAAGGAACACTGTTGTAGCAGGGATTCAGTTTGCTGGTGATAAGTCTGCCCTTGCTAGTTTTGAGTGACCATGTAAAATCCTGTCCCTGCATTGATGAGATCAGCTCATGAATGAAAAGCGTCTGGAAATGCACCTGAACCATCTGTCCGCATCACACAGATTAACAACGGAATGTCTTTCACAGCCTTTGTGCTGTCTTCCTGGGTAGAAGCTGCATGTAATCCCTCTGAGGCAGTTTGATCCATGGCCTTGTATTGCTTCTGAATTCCTTGTTAATGCTACGAAGATTCCTCCCCCCCCGCCCCCCCAATAATGTGTTCCATGAGTTAGGGCTGACCAAGACACTACTGCCAGTCACTAAGGATTACTCTTACTTTCCTGTGTGCATTGTAGCACTGGTGCACCTACCTGATCATGAAGCCAACAGGTTAAAAAACAACCTAAGCCAAGAATGTTAGATATGCCCTTTTCCTCTCCAGGTAGGCCCAAATTGTAGATAGGGACTGTTTTTCTCATGATATCATTAGCAACTGCTTTATTTATTTGTTTATTTAGTTTTCTTCAAGTCCCTGTCTGAGTTCCTGGAGTATCTGGGCTTTGTACTGCCTGTTCCTGTGACTTGAAGGCAGCTGTGGGGAGACTTCCTCACATGTGTGCAAAACGATAGCTTGGGCCTCAAGGAAGGTTTTGAGAGGAAATTTCGGTATCAGGAGTAAGGGAAAGAGATGGGTTTGAGTTGGGAGCCTATGTGTGGTAGAGAGATGAGACCAAATGGGCTAGGAAGGAGGGAGTGAGTAGTCCTCTAAAGTACTGAAAACTAGCTGAAGGTTTCAGAAGAGATGTAAAGACAGGTCTGGGCTGCGTGGCAGTGCTGGGATTCTAAAGACATCCTTGATTCTTCAGCAACCACTTGAATGATAGGGTGGAAGGAGGACTGTATGATTTGTAATATTCTGGTGTAGTGTTTTATGTGAATCTTTATCTTCCGTGTGAAATCACTAGATGGTTTGGTCTTTAAAGGGTGTGCATGGTTTTTCTTCTTGACAAAAGCAGCAGAGTTTTCTTATCATGAGGTAAGTTTGTATGTACAGTCTGGGTAAGACAGAGCTCTCCTGTGGTCAGTCATTTGCCAACGAAGGAAATTATGTGGCAATGGGCCATGACAGACTGCAAGCATAACCACAACTATATGCTCACAGACTACACGTAGAAATGTTACCTTCTCTTTTTTTAAAATGAAAACAAAAAATATTTCCTCCATGGGGAGAGAAAAGGCCACATACAGAAGTTTACCGTGCATTACAGTGCTTTCTTGGAAAGTGGTTCACCACTGTGGGAAGGAAGGTTTTGGAATTAAGTAACTGGGAGGAGTGAAAAACATCTAATAATATGATTGACGTTATTTCGTGCATAAGCGCAGATTAGTATGAGAGGGGTAAAAAAAGAAAAGCACATACTATGTTGTTTGCATAGCTCATGGGAAGGGTTTCAGTATTTTTCTTCCTGTTGCAGAAGGAATTTACTGAGACAGAAAGTTAAAAACCTTCCTTCTGAAGTTTTCAAGTTCATGATTCTTGTCTACAAAGGTAGAATATCTTAGAGAATCTTGTTGTAGAGGATGAGCAGTGCTCACTTCAGCATTCAACTTTATCTTTTGTGTTTGAAATACCATTATCTGTTGCTCTTTTTTTTTTTTTTTTAATTTTTATTAAATGGGGTATCTCATTTACATAAATGCAGTCAGAAGCTCTGGTGGTCTGCATTTGCATGTACTATTTATATTGGCTTTATTTATTTCCTTTCAAAAGTGTAAGGCATTGCAGCTGTCCTGGATTTTACATAATGGCTGATGTGATAATAGCTAAGGCAGAAGTGTCATTAAGGGTAGAAAAGTAGGATATATTTCAAGGCTTTTGGAAATATCTGCAATACCTTTTACCTTCAGTTTCAGATGGTGGCAATGTGGTTGGAACGGAAGAGAACAGTTTTGACCGCAGCTATGTAAAAAAGAAATTGGAACATGGGCTTTCACGAATATGGCAGGTATGTTTTTGGGGGTTTTGGGGTTTTTTTGTAGTTCCGTCTCCCTTTTCTCCCAATAATATTTATCTCCCTGCCTCCCCCATATACAGTTGTATTTATAATATATAAATTTTTATATAACATATAAATATATATAATTTTTATAACATAAGTAAATATATATATTTATATAAATATGCAGTTATGTTTATACCGATTTCTTACAGAAGCCTCTGCAGGGATTTTTATTTTTATGTGATTTGATTTGAGCTAAATATATCAAAACAATGGAAATATGATTTCCATGGCTCAGTTACTACTTAGTCTCATGCTTACAAACTCAGTCAGGATGCCAAAACATAGTAACAGAATTTTCTGCCTGATTCCACTTCTCCCAACCTGCGTGCTGCCTCACAATCTATTTTCTCCCTAATGGGCTTTTCTCTGCTAGCACAGTCATACTGCTTTATGTTTCTGGTATAGCCTTAACTGTGGAGAACCTGAAGTCTTGTGGACCTGCCTGGTTTCACAGTATTCCTCCTCTGACTGCTGGATCAGTTTGATGTTCAGTGAGACCCCAAATGTATGATGAAAAAAGCTGTAAACAGTGCTGAATTGTAATCTAGAGCTCTGATTTTTCAATGAAGAACAAAGCCTTTAGGATTGACCTCATGTTCAGACTGTTAAAGAAACTGTTTATAATAATATTTTAGAAGGTCAATGAGAAGTCTTTCATGTTACAGAAAAATACAATTTACTCTAAATGTCAAGAAGTTATAAGTGCAGACAAATGAAAAAGTGCTGATAAACCAGGCATCTGAGCCTTCACCTTTTGTCTTTAGTGTATTAAGTGTACAAAAACTTGCTTGTGTTTTATAGGATGTTCAACTGAAAGTGAAAACTTATCTTCTGGGAACAGATCTGTCTAACTTCAAATATGACGACTTCATATTTGTACTTGATGTTATCAGCAGGTATACTGATGTGGTCATAAGAGTGCTTAATACATGTGCACAAACTTGAACTCTCATAAGTCAGCACTGTTAATTAAGATGGATATTTAAATTCTGATGCGAATTTTGTTCACATTTACTGATAGTTTTAAAAGCACTTCTTTATATGGGAGTTTATGAGGATGTCTTTGGGAGGAGTAACAGAGATTGCTTTGCTGCTCAAGTAATGCTTAAGTGTGATATGATTTCAGTATTGTTCAGATTTGACAATTTTGGTAGTGCTAAAAGCTTTTAAAGAGGTTTTGTCGTGAGCAATAGAGTACTGTAGTACTGCTAACCTGCGCAGTATTATAACCTTCTGTTTTGATAATAAAATGATGGATTCAGATTGTGAGCTGTACAGCAATCCCGGCATAATGGGATCTCAAAAGATGTTTATGCTGCTTGTGGCTCTTTGTGAGTATGGGACATTAGGGTAGGAATTGGAGCCAAATGAGACATGGACTCTTGTGGAATGAATGAACTGTTTGCAACTTAACATTGATGCTCTGCTTCTAAGGAGAGAGATGTATGCTCACGGTAATGACTGAGACTTGTAATTCACATTGGAACAGCAGTATGAATAAGTAAACATTTCTAAACTTTGTTTTATTGTTATAGGCTGATGCAAGTTGGAGAAGAATTTTGTGGCAGTAAGTCTGAAGTTTTGCAAGAATCTATCAGAAAACAAAGTGTTAACTATTTCAAAACATACCACAGGTGAGACTGGAAAGTGTGCACTGAATGGATCTAATGGCGTCTTTTTTCTTGTTGGTTTTAATTTTCATTGCTTCCCAAAGTAATTCCACTGCCTGATGTTCCTGCGCTGAGGTTAGCAGATTGTAGAATGTTTCATGATGAGAATAGGGCTCTGAATCTGGAAAAAGGGAAGAGTGTGGAGAAGGCTTTGCTTCCACTGTGCTTGTAGAAAACTGTAGTTCTGCAGGAGGTAAGCCAGATAAAAATAAAAAACTTCTTATGTAAAATTCTAGTATTTTTTCAGGTTGCCTTTTAAGCTGTCTCCTGGGATCCTGAGGATGAATGCCTCTGAAGTCCATACTTCCTACCAAAATTGTTACTAGTTTTTCTATACCATTGCGTATAATGAGCTAATTGTAAAATAGTTAAGGTTGGAAAGGACCTTGAGATCATGTAGTTCCAGCCCCCCTGCCATGGGCAGAGACATGTGGGGCTATGAAACTTTTTTTCAATACACAGTTTTATCTTGTATCAAATGAGGTGTTTAGAACTGAGTCCATCCTTTTGAGTCATGTTTTCGTGGTTTTCTTCATTGACAATGTCTAATTATGTTTCAGTCTGCTATCATATCTGAGGCCAGTCGTACATGCTGTTATGTGCAGACAGTCTCTGGCCTCAGATATCATATATGATTATGACAGCTTCAGGACTTGTCTGTCACTTTAGTTGTCTTGATTTTCTGAATGTTTTATTTTAGAGGGCTGACAACTCTTTTATTCTAGTTGTCTAGCATCCATCTTTTTTTCTGGGTGAAAAGATGGGAGATACGAGAAGAAATACGGTGTTCCTTGCGCTAAGAAATTCTTACTATCCCAGTCTTGATCTGTTGCCATTTGTTATATCAATAAAACATAAACATTAAGACAGGAGAACATGAACAGTGTCTAAATTCAGAAGCTGAGAATGTGGTTTGGAATTTCTTCCAGCTTTGGTAGTTCATAGCTGGGATTTCTTTTTGGACATCTGACAAAGACATCAGTTCCAGCAGTCTGAAAAGCTTGAGCCTTAATCAGATGCACATTATGTCTTGTCAAGAGATACGTTGGTTAAGATGCCACCCACCTGCCTTTATTTCTTGAAAGCTTTTCTGATTCCTGATTTGGAAACTGAGCTTGCAGCTCTAGGTTTAGAAGAGCTGTGTTGGTCTACCTAACCATTTTTTACTACACTGACTTACTATGTAACGCTTTATTTGGTTAAGCAAATATTGTTTTGACCATCATGGTTTTGCTTAGGAAATCATAGGCTAATTTTCTGAATTATCTTTGAGTAAAATAAAGGTTAAGGAACATTGATGGAATATATATAGAAATAATAATTTTTTTAATAATATGTGGTTTTATTAAAGTAATATTTCTTGGAATCTTGTGAAAAGAAAAGGAAATATGTATTTATATGATTCAGATTATGGGAAGCTTTTAATACTTTTTACATATTTTATGCTGTGTGGTTATTGTAAAGATTAATTGGTTGATGTTTTTATCCTCAGAAGGGAAAATACAGAAAACCCTCTCTCCCAGCTATATCCCTTAGGCTGATTTGTATAAAAGCTTTAAGTGTCTTGCATTTTCAGATCAAGCTAATGTGGCTTTTGGTTCCCCTGTGTATTTAATTGGGGATAGTGGGGAGGGGGAAAGCTAGTGCTTTTGAAGATTCATTAGTACATAAAAGCTACCTAGAGCGGAAATGCTCAGAGCCCAGGAGTAATCAGTTCTTTGATCGTGCAATTTGACATGAGTCGCCATCCTGGAGGTATTTAAAAGACACGTAGATGTGGCATTTAGGGACATGGTTTAGTGATGGACTTGGCAATGGTCAAGGTAGTGGACTCCATGATCTTAAAGGTATTTTCCAGCCTAAACAATCTTGTGATTCTGTGATTCAGTATGTGGTTTCCTGAGCAGCATGGTGTTTTAGAGAACTGCTAACATAGAGAAAGCATTCAAAGGAACTGGTTATGTCATTTAGAAAGCGTAGAGGAGAGTGCAGTAGTGGAGCATACAATTTTTTGGTAAAAATTGATTATTTTGAACAATTAGAATGGGATTTTGGTAGAGAACATCAGTAGGCAATTTTTGGAATGCAGTTTACTTTTTGTGCTGGTGCATTTGTAAAAAGGTGTGTCTGATCACCAAACCTTTTCAGAGAATGAATGAATGCATCAGACGTTCCATGTGTGCCAGTTTCTAGACTTGCATGCTCGTGAAAACAAAGGTAATTTAAGTACGTTGTCAGAGCCTTGAATTCAGCTTTGAAATGATAAAAAAAAATGGCACTGTTTGGCTTCTAAGTACTTCCTTTTCTAAAACTCTTTCTCTTCAGCCTTTCTCTAATCTTCCTTTAATCTGTATCAGTGATTTTCACAGCATTACTATCTGTTGTTATTGTTGGTTTTACTGTGAAATCTGCAACTACATGTGTTCAGTGCCTTGGTTATAGCACTTGTGGTATGTTTGCATTTAACTGGTACATTTTAATAGAAACATTAAACTGTGGTCATAATTCAACACATTACTAATCTCTTTGAGGCAAGAAAATTTTAGTTGCAGTGGTGATTGTAGTTTGTTATTGAAATAGGAGTATTTCTAGACTATTTTACTACCTAATTGGAATCCCAGTGCATAATTTACAGACTGCTTCTTATTAAGCAATAAAATATACCATATATTAAGAAGAAAAGATACAGCAATGTGACCTCAATAAGCAGTCATTTCTGTCTTTTCCTATGAATTCCTGCTAATATGCAAAAATATTTTCTTTATTAAAGATATTTCTGCTTAAGTCCGGTGGCTTTTCTAATTGAAAACGTAACAGAAACCATGCAGAGATGTAATAGCTTGATTATGATTCTCTAATATGTTTTCTGTATTAGCATCAAGGTAAAGGTAAGCTATAAAGAAAAATACAGTTTAGGAGATTAATAGCCATTTAACTTTCTTCTTCTCTGAAAAGTTGAGATGTCTGTAGAACATCAGTTCTTTCTACTTCCCTTTGCTACCTGTTGGTTTCAGTTTGTTTGAAAAGAAGCATCTGTCTTGAGCGGGCTCACAGAAGCTTTTGTACTGCTAACAGTGTTTATATATATTATATTGTTTTCTACAGTATTCACTGAAGAAAAAAAGTCCAGTATTACTACATAAAATCATAGATGTTCCTCTATACTCTTAAATTGTTTGACAAAAAGTTTGTTTCCAAATTTTGGAGATTGGCATTCTTAGAGAATTTCTCCAGAGGTGTCGTAAAATATACCCTGTATTAATAGCCACAGGTTTTAGGTCGTCTGTCAGTTGAAAGAATGAGTTAAATATCTGTTTTCAAGTGTGACTTCTTATACAGAACACCTTCTTTGAAGGTGTTTTTCACTGAATAATTGTCTGCTTCCTTTATTACTCTTGCTGTCAATTAAGAGTGTTAATTTGTTGTATTTCAGAACCCGTCTTGAAGAGTTAAGAATGTTTTTGGAGAATGAGACCTGGGAACTTTGTCCTGTTAAATCAAGCTTTAGTATTCTGCAACTTCATGTATGTTCTATGAATAACGCATAAAAATGTATTAAGACTTTAATAGCTAAGAGTCTGGGTCTTCTGAGAAGTAGTAAGATCCATGAAACACTGTGCAAATGTTTTTAACAGCTGCTAAAACTCCCTATATTTCACTTCATGATGTTAGAAACTTAAGATTCAAATGCCATAGTTTCAGGCAGGTATAAATTCACAGAAGATGTTGGAGTTGTAAGCATAATGTTACCCTTTATTTTTCATGTTTTAATGTGCTGTTATTATGTCAGTTTTCCATTTCTGAATTATTTATCTGAGAGTAAGATGCAAAAAGATGAATGCCTAAAACTAGTCATGAATGCTCACTAGCTTGTACCAGTTTTGACATCTGTTTCTGGAAACATGGGTCACACTGGCTTATTCGGAAAGGAAAAAATGTTAATTCTTCTATGGTGAAGTGCAACTGAAAACAGGTAATTGGTGTGTTCACCTGCTGTTGTAAACTGATTTTTGTGAAGTTTAGCACTTCGTGGTTGAATTCCACTTGTTTTGCCAAATGAATTGTGGGTGCCTATGATTGAATCTATCACTAAAGTGCAAAGTTCGATATAGCTGAGCAATCTCAAGCAAAAGATAATTTACAGCTTCTGTAGAATTAACTGCAAAAGTAAGAGGCTACCAGGGCAGTAATGATATGAAGGGATAAGGAAGGAGGACCCATAGTAGCATCCAGAATCAAAAGAAATAAAATTTTCAATAGATAAATGTGATTATAAATCCATCCAGTTGGCTGGTCTCTTCTCCCAGGTAACAAGTGATGGGACAAGAGGTAACAGCCTCAAGCTGTGCCAGGGAAGGTTTAGACTGCATAATAGGAAAAATTTCTTCACTGAAGGGGTGATCAGGTGTTAGAACAGCCTGCCCAGGAAAGTGGTGGAATCACTGTCCCTGGAAGTGTTCAAAGTCTGTGTAGAAAAGGCCCTCAGTGATATGGTTTAGTGGTGGGCTTGGCAGTGCTCAGGTAATGGTTGGACTTGATAATCTTAAATGTGTTTTCCAACCTAGTTGATACTATGATTCTATACATACTATTCAAGGGACAGGAGCAGCAGAAAATGGCGGAAAGTAATATTAATTTAAACAAACAGAAATCTGCATTGCAGCCCTTTTAGCTCTATACATTTTGATCTTTAAACCTTTAGATAAATGATAGCGTACATTTTGCCATTTATGAAGATCAGTAGCTGGAGTTTAATAGATAAAAATGGTACATCAACTGAGAGAAGTCAAGGTTTTTAGAAAAAAAGGTATCTCAAATCATACCTTATGTGTTCAGTCTGTATATTTTCAAGTCTCTGCACTTAACGTTGTCATCACTAACTTCATGTGCAATGGGTTTGAAAAATAATACATTTTGAAAAGAACTTTGTAAACCTAAAATACTTAGAAAACAAATTCAGCTTTAGTAAAGTAGAAGGTAACTTGTGCAAAGAATCATGTTTGAATAGAATTTAGGTCTTGTTTTATCTCCTTATTTTTGTGAAATAAAAGCCCACTTAATTGGGGTTTTCACCTTGTTTTAGACAGTGAATACTTTTGGATGAAGGAGATGTATTGCATGTCATAGCCAAAACCTGCTAAAACTAGAAAAGCAAGCAGTGTAAGGTTGCCAATTTCAAGGTTAACTTGAGCCAGCATGAAAAACATGTTTAAATATACAGCAAGCTTTGGATAAAAGTTTTTCTGTCACAGTAGTGGCTCACAAATTTGCTTCTATGCTCTGTTTTTGTGGAACTGGAGTAATAATGCTACAACTGTCTTGTTGGTGATTAAAATTGTATTTTATTTCTATTAATAGGAATTTAAGTTCATGGAGCAGTCACGATCCCCATCTGTGTCACCTAGCAAGCAGCCTGCTTCAGCAATTTCAACAGCAGTAACGTTATTTGAGCAGTACTGTAATGGAGGAAACCCATTTGAAATTCAGGCTGACAGCAAGGATGATGAGACAGAAGATGTCTTAGCTTCCAATGGGGTATGAAGTGTTTTAGGGAAGAAAAAAACAACCCAAATCCAAAAGCAGAAAAGCAAATCTTGCGCTCAGTAAATGATTTATTTTGTGTATCAGTGATGGCAAAATGCCTTAGGACAAGGATCAGTTAACTGCAGTAATGTGTACAATCTCAAGCCACTTTATTCCTGTAATTATGTACGTTCTTTTGTTTTTAACAATGCTAGAAAGCCAGGTTTCCTGTTCAAAGTTTAGTTTGTTTTGCAGTGGATCAGTATTCTTTTTGCACTGAAGTCAAGTGTTGCTGAAGGCTAATAAGGCAATTTCCACCTATATCAGTATTTTTCCATGGGTTTAAGTTTGTGGACGTAATTTTGTCATTTTAAGACTGCCTTTCTGGCTTAGGAAAGAATCATTGTGGGTTGCTCCTTCTGTTATATTTGTTAGCACCTACATGATTTGCCATGGACTATCTGATGTTTATTAGGCAGTTTTTAATTGTAGTTTAAATGCTCAGGACCCTTGCTTTACAGTAGGATCTAATCACTTGCTTATGGTGTGGTCTGCTGTAAAACAGAACAATAACTTTGTGTAATTTTATTTATTTATTTCTTTATTTGTTTTTAAATTCAGAATTCTGTCCAAATCTAGCAGTGGGCAAATGTGTTTTAATGTAAACATTGACCATTGTCTTAAATGCTACAGTAGCATATTATTGGTAAAGCTTTTGCTGAATAATTCCTTTTGATGAATAACGTTTTTGTGGGCTTTCATTTTGTGATAAGGTTGTTGAGGTTAGTTAATCCAGCCATCACACTAATGGCTTTCTGGTTTTCAGCTTTGTTTTTCTTGCTTTCTCTGTGGAGCTTCAGTTGGGATGCAGCTTGATTGATCTGTATCTCACACACTTGAGTGTGATGTGCAGTCTTCTTCCTACTGTGTCACTTGAAGAGACTGGCATAAATATTGTTGCACTGTACTTAAAGGAAGCTGCTGGAGAGCTGGTTTCATGGTGGTAGTTCTTCCCCTGTCATGAATATATGTCAGAT
>JBCJKH010041056.1:0-22769 GCA_039877255.1 Loriculus beryllinus | reverse complement strand
AAATCAGAACATCACACCCTGAAATCCATCAGTCCTCAAAACATACTTTCACTTACAGTTATTCCAGTCTGGTTACAAAGAAATTGTAAACTTGTTAAAAATACATATATATATATAGGAGAAAATGATGGCATAGGGTAGATCTAATTGAGTCAAGAACACAAGGAAGGATGGGCTATTGGTAAATAAATACATGAACTTGGAAGTAACAATAACGCATCCTCATCCACATGAAGTGGCAATAGCTGTTACTTTTCTCTTTGATGACTTTTAACCTTCAGGAGGTGTAGAACCAAATTCATATGGTCCATATTAAAGAATATCGTCTATTACAGAAATTCACTGCACTATCCATGGGGCACATACAGATATTAATATCTCCAGTGTCTCCCTTGAAGTGTGACTTGCTCTATATGTAGGCTACCCAGCCATAAAATGGACTGTGAATGTACTGTTCTGCACAGACTGACAAGAAGGCAGCGTGAGAACCAACTGTGCTGAAACCAAAACATGGTTAGCTTAAGGGCCTTGTGGGGGTTGTGGGTTTTCTTGTTTTTGCTGGTGCAGCAGGTAACAATGTCAGTTATGGGAATGATTTGAATGACATCGCTGCACCCACAGAAAACCCCAGTATAGGCTCTCATCTGCTGCCATAAGGGTATTTAATCTAGGGACTAGTAAAAGGTCCACAGACAAAAGCACATTCACATTATGGCAAAGTAAAACGCATCAACAAAAAAGGCTCGCTACTGCCAGCCAAGCTTCTTTTTGCAATGAAGACTTTGTTCAGCAATGCCAACCAAAACCCGATACCCAGAAAAATCACAACACACCTAGACTCTGAAAAGTTGCTTTGTGTCTGAAAAAAACCCCATGGGTTGGTCCTTTCAAAGTAAACACAACATTCCTGAGGCAGAACATGACAGTTCATCCAAGCACAATATAACAACCACCAAAAACCGCTTTCCACAAATTGGTTTTGGTACATAAGGCAGTGACATTTTACCTCTTTTAGCTCTGCTTGAATTTCCATTTGCTTTTGTTCTGCCAAAAACCTCTGTTGCACCAGCTTTCTTTTTCCTATGTGTGCACTTAGAAACAAGGATCAGCACTCATCTGAAGAGCAAAGCAAAGCACAGGAAGGTAAGAGCTTAAAATCTCCCATCCCTAATATTCCTTGGCCTTTTGGGCCAAAATTTTGGAACTGACACTGCATTGAGAGGGTTCTCTGTAGAGAGCTCAGATTCAAGCAAAAAGTGCATACAAAGAAAATCTACACAATCAGTACAACTGCAAGAATCAACAGAAGTGTCAAAATAAAGGAACACTGACTTGAACCCAATAATAAACTGTGCTTATTCCCAATTATTTTCTAACCAGCCAACCCTTGGGAACGCAAGATGCCAGCATCCTTATACCTTCCACTGGGCCTGTGCAACCTCTTTGGAGGTGGTCATGGGAACACACCATGGCAGTGTTATCTCAGGGATTTGGGGTCAGAAGGACAGTCTATAGCACACTTCAGAATCACTGCCACTGCAAAGAATATACCAACACAAAGCTTGTTGCTCCTTTTTTCTCACTGTGCTGAATAATATCTGACAGCACTACCCCATGTCAGGCAATCTGACCCAAACCCCCTGCTTTTCCTTTCTGCAACTACTGGGTTCTTTCCTTTGCCCAGACACACATGGGCTCTCCTTTAACAGACACCACTTCCCTTGTGCTCTGTTAATAGAAAAGAAGATACATGTCATAGTTCCTCCTTCATTATCTAGAACTACTTATTACTACCATTTACAACATTTTTAAATTGGATCAGTTCATACATTGGTTATATTCCTTGATAAAATTGCATTTTGCTCTACAATAAAGGGTTCTTCGTAAGAATCCTGCACACCCCATCACACAGCAGGTAAATGTGACATCTCTCTACAAGGAAATATAGAACCACTTCCTTCTCCAAGTGACAGTGGAGCCAACAAGGAGAGGTGCTATGCTGGACCTTGTTCTCATCAGCAAGGAGGAGCTGGTGGGGAACATGAAGTTCAAGGGTGATCATGAAAATGGTGGAGTTCAAGATCCTTAGAGCAGTGAAGAGTTGCACAGCAAGATCATTACCCTGGACTTCAGGAGAGCAAACTTCGGCCTCTTTAGGGTTCTGCTTAGTTGGATAAGGCCCTGGAGGGAAAGAAAGCAAATTAACATTCAAGGAATGCCTCCTCCAAGCTCAGGAGTGATGTATCCTGACAAACTCCAGAACTACCAGGAGGCCTGCATGGATGAACAAGGAGCTCTTGGAGAAACTCCAACACAAAGAGGAAACCTGGAGAGGCTGGAAGCTAGGACAGCTAGCCTGAGAGGAACACAGAGAAATTGTCTGAGCAGCCAGCGATCAGGTTAGGAAAGCCAAAGCCCTGACAGAAATAAACCTGATCAGGGACACCAAGGGTAACAAGAAAAACTTCTATAAGTACGTTCATGAAAGGAAGAATAGCGAAATTGTGGGCCCTCTCCAGAGGGAAACAGGAGACCTGTTACCCAGGATATGGGGAAGGCTCATTGACTTTTTTACCACAGTCTTCATCCGGAAAGTGGTCCAGCCACACAGTGCGAGTCACAAAAGGCAAACACAGGAACTGGGAGAACAAGGAACTGCCCACTGTTGATCAGGTTTGAGGAACCCGAAGGTGCACAGGTCCATGCAACCTGACGAGATGCATCCACAGGTTCAGCCAGAGAACTGGCAGATGAAGTGTCTAAGCCACCATCCATCATATATGAGACGCTGTGGCAATACAGTGAAGTTCCCACTCACCAGAAAAGGGGAACCATAACCCCCATTTTTAAATGGAGAAAAAACAAAAAAAGAAAAAAAAGGAAGACCTGGTGAACTACAGGGCAGTCAAGTCTCAGTGCTCGGCAAAATGATGGAGCAGATTCTCCTGGAACCTATGCTAAGGCACATGGACAATAAGAAAGTGATTGGTGACAGCAAAGATGGCTTGACTAAGGATAAACCATGCCTCACAAATTTGGTGGCCTTTTATGATGGGCCCACGGCATTGGTTAGCAAAAGAAAAGCGACCAACATCTACCTGGACTTGTGCAAAGTGTCTGACACTGTCCCACACAACATCCAGAGACAATCTCAGCATATCCAGAGACAATCTAAACTGGATGGATTTGACAGATGAACCACTTGGTGGATAAGGAATTGGCTTGAATGGTCACACTCAAAGAACTATGGTCAATGACTCAATGTCCAAGTATAGACCAGTGACAAGTGGTGTTCCTAAGGGGTTGGTATTGGAACCGGCATTGTTTAACATCTCTGTAGGCTGCAAACATTGAGCTGTGTTACCCCAAGTTTCCATTTTTTAAATAAAAGCATTTCCCATTCATTGGGCAGAAAAAAAATCACAGAAGAGAAAAACAATTTAAAATCTTGCATGTTGACAAGTTACCTGATTTTGTATCAAACATCTGTGTACTTAAGCTTTTGGTTTTACCATTTAACGCACAGCTCAGTGTGAGAGACTCAGCAAGAGATTCCTTTCGTCTTTCAGACCCCAAATTACTTATAATACTAACAGCAATTATATATAATTGCTGAAAATAAGCATCTATGAAAATGAAAAGGACTGATACCTATGCAAACTCATATCACCAAAAATAGTTTAGAAATGAAAGACAGCTGTAGTACTACAAAGCACACTGCAAGGATGAAGTCAGATGACATACTGCTACCCTCTAACACAACAGAAGCAGGGCTGGGAGCATATCCATACATGTCAGTAGATAAACCAGTCCCCAGATCCAAAGCAGAAGTCAGCCATTTACACGCAGAATACAGAACAGTCAGTATGAAAACACGACAGGTTTATCCCATGAACTTTGTGAACATAAATCCTGACCCTGAAAACATTTACATGCAGGCTTAACATTAAGCCTAAGAACAGAACCACTAATTCTGAAAGAAATACTTGGGTGTTTAAAACAAAACATATGTAAGCACGAACATCTGCAGAATCAGGGCATAAAAAAAACACAAAACCAAACCACAAAAAGCACACACTGCAAGATTATTAATTTTTATTGCTCTGTAGACATCATGACCCAACAATTACATTATTTGATACTGGCATTTAAAAGAATTTTCATCTTTAAAAGGCACCACAATCTGTAACAAACTCCACTGACCTAATAAAGCAATTAAGCAACATGCAATTCAGTGTGCGACAGTAAAATTGCCTCTGCAAAGTAAATCAATAAACAATTTTCACATATCGGAGACAAGCCACTGCTGTATCAAACAGGCAACTCATTTCCTCTGGTTCCTTTTAACACAGAATGAATGCAGCTTTCTTATTAGTTACAGCTCTTAATGTGTACTAGCTCTTTAAACAAGCATAATTTTGCTATTCTGAGACAATAACTTATATTAATCCAGTGTTTAGTACAATCATATCTTTACATATTTCACTTTGATAGGGTTGGTATCACTTCTTCACAGTCGCTTTCAACTATATTAAGACATTTTTTAACAGTACATAAAAACTGGATTAAAAGAAAGAAGGGGAAATTTTGAAGTATTTTCAAGTAGACAGTTTTAACTAACAGCTAAAATCAGCCTGCTGTTTTCCAGTGATACAGGCCCACAAATATATACTGAAATCGAGATGGACAGGCTCTTCAAGGGCAGGTAAAGCCTTATGAAAAAACAGTTTCACCAAGGTCATCAGGGCTTCAATGAGAGCAGACTCCAAACAAATGCCAAAGCTTGCAATGTCAAAGCAAGCATTTCTGTAATTATGCATGACAGGTTTTATTAAGCTTATTTTTTAACCTAACCCAACTGTCTCAGGAGAACAGTACTTTTCCACTCCATCACCAGCTTTTGCTCCTCTTGTAAAGTTTTGTCCCTAAAATGTAGCTTAATTTTAATTTAGTTTTCGTTGAATAATTCAAGTCCTGTATAAGTAAAGCACGCTATGTTTGTGAACCTCAGACCCAAGTCCAAGGCCCTGGCCTCTCTTGCTGAAGTCACTGGGCAGAGTTAGGGGTCAGTAGAGTCAAAAACTCAGTACTGAAAACTCTAACTGTAAAATTATCTCCCACAATATCCAGAGATTTTAGAATTGTAATAACACAAGCACTTTAAAACTTAGCATTGCATTAGGGTTTACTTTTATTAAGAAAATAATCTACTTGGGCACAGTGGTGCTCATTGCAGCTGTTGAATCTGGAGCTAATGATTTTATATTGCACTATGTTCATGAAAAAGGACTCCTCCCTCAGCAAGCTTATAATTTAGAAAAATACCAAGTAAATTATAAAGGATCATATTAAATCTTATGACTCTAGAAAGTGCACTGATACACCTTGTTCCCATTTTGAGGAAATGTGTTTTAATAATGTCAGGGCAGCATATGGTACTATCATGTTTACCTTCCAAGTGGTAGGGACACTAACCAAAAACAGCTGATGTTTCTCCCTAAGCCTTCTTGATCTGCTGCTGGATTGCAGCTTAGACTAAAGCATCGTGAAGCCAAAAGGAATTGGGCAGAGGAAAGATAAAAAACAAAGTAATTCAAAGCGTTTGTTTAATGAGGGCCGAGCTCAGACCAGTTTTCCTTCTAACAGAAGCTCAAAAGCATTTATGATTTGAAATTTATTTCCAGAGGCTTTCAAACGTACCTCAAAGCTAAGCCCCAACAGAAAAATTTTACTTTGCACGCAGAGACAAACACAAACCCACAATATCATGTAATTAAAAAAGGAATTAAACGAAGCTCAGAAGTACTTAATAGTGGATTTCTACAGAAGTAAACAATCAGCTCTCTGCATCAGGAACAGTCAGAAGAGTCACAAGGGACTGTCAGATTCCTCACTGTCACCTCTCCAGCAAACTGCTTTCTCAATTAGCTGACCGACGAGCAATGACAATTTACAAGTATGCCTTACTAAAGTTGAAAAGGCACGAGGCTTTCATTTTTTTAACCACATTTTCAGGGATAAGAGCTAACAAAAGGGGGGAAACCCCAGACCGCCTGGGTTAAAGCAGCGAGGACCGGAGGTAATATTTCGAAGTAGCTGCCAAGTAACTACACAGGGCTCAGAGACGTTTCACAGGCAGCGCCGGGCTGCTCTGGCGCAGCTGTAAGACACACAACGTGAAACCAGCTCCTGCAGCAGGGGCTCGCTCGCAGCTGTTCCCCTGCCTCCTCCACCCGCAGTAACCTGACTCCGTCGCAGGCAGCCGCTCCGTTAACCGAGCCGCCCGGGAGCAGCGGAGGTGCGCTCGGGGACTCGGAGCACAGCCGCCTGTGGAGCAGCCCCACCGCCCGCGTTCGTCGCGGCTCCGGGCGCAGGACCCGCTCGCAGCCGCGCCCGCTCTCCCGCGGAGGCCGGCTGGAATCCCCGCTCTCCCCGCGCAGAGCCGCTCCCGCCGGAGCCCCAGGGCAGAGACCCTGCTCAAACACCTCAGCCCCGGCTCCTCTCCCGTACTTGTTGCCCCTACAGGGCGGCACAACCCGGCAGCCGCAGCAGGCCCAGCCCCAACACCTCCATGGGGAGCCCCCCGAGCTGCAGCCGAGGAAGAACGGGGGTGCGGCCGCCGCCGCCCGAGGGGAGGGCGGCTGAGCCGCTCGGCACCGCGGCGGGGCAGGGAAGTTACTCACCAACACCGCCGCTCCGCACCACGCTCTCCTCAGCCGCAGCCGCGCCCCTCAGCCGAGCCGGCCGCGCCCGCCCGTTCCGCACCGCGGGAGGCAAACTCCGCGCAGCACTTGGCGGAGCGCTCCTCCGCTGGACCGGGCCGGTACTCCCGCCCCCCGTCCTGGGCAGCGGCGCAGCCCAAGTGACAGCCGCGCTCCGCCACTCCGGCGGCAGCCCGGGGCGCGGGGCCGGGCGGCGGGGCGAAAGCAGCCTATGGGAGCGCGGCCGGGGCGGGCCGCGGCGGAGCCCTGGGCCGGGGTGTCCCCTCCACTCGCCTGATCGCAGATCGCCGCGTGGGGCGGGGCCCCGGCGGAGGAGGGGCCGGCCGGGAAAGCGCCTCGCACCGAGGGGAAACCCGCCCGTGTCCGCCCGAGCCCTGCGGCCTCACTGAACGGCAGGTCCCTGGGGGCTCCGCCGCTGACAGGAGGCGCAGCCCCACTCCCGCCTCCCCGGGAGCTGCCGTCGAGCCCACTCCCGCCCGTCTCCACTCAGACACGAGCGAGCGGTGACCGCCCCACGCCGCCTTCTCCTGGTGCGGGGCCCGCAGCGCTCCTCCCGCCGGGACGGAGGTGTGTGCTGCGTCCCGCCGGCATGCGGTAGGGCGGGCAGGAGCACACCGGGCCGGCTGGGACACCGTACTCTCCCCCTGAGAGGCCGGGCGCGACCGCCCCTAGCCCTGGGTACCCTGTGGGTGTGGCGGCGGCCCGGCTCGCCCCGCCCCGACTCCTCCCCGCCGGGGTCCTCGCCGTCCTCTGCGCCTGCCCCCGTGGGTCTGGGCTGTGAAGGAGGAATGGCGTTGGCCTTCGCTTGAGGAGTTTGGTTGTGGCGGGGAGAGCGGGCGCCGACATGGAGGAGGACTCAGACCTGGAGAGGTGAGGGGAGAGCGGCGGCGGTGGGGACGGCTGGGAGGCTGCCGGAGCTCGCGGCCTCAGCGGGATTTCTCCCCCGAACAGGGCCTGGTGTCGTCTTCTGCCCCGCAGGGCCCAGGCAATGGTGGTCTGGAGCGGGCCCCGCGGAGTGGGACGCGGGCTGCGGGGCTCTGCGCTGTTTGCCGGTGTGCTCCGAGCTGGCTGCGGCCTTGGGACGGCCCCCCCCGGCCCCCGGCCCGGTTGGTCCATGGCGGAGAGGAGACCTCGAGCTCGGCTTTACTCTGACCCACGTCGCCGCGGCCGCTGGGTAACGGGGGGTGCGCCCCTGCAGCCGAGCTGCTCCGACTCCTCACGACAGACCATTGGAGGCCTCGCTGAGGGAGATGCAGTAGAAAATTAACCAAATCTGCGTGCATCATGAGGAAATCTATTACAAAAACCAGCTGTTCTTGTGAGGCATGCAGGTACCTGTTTGAAACAAGCTTGAGAAGGCTTAGCTGGCTCACCTTTCATCAGTTATCATTTGATGATACTTGGTAAAATAATGAACCCCAAAACTTTGTTTTCTTGCAAATGGTAAAATAAATAAAGCCTGAACTTCATTTTCATACAAATTGCAAGGTTCGGTGATGGAGATCTGACAGTTGACTAGCTGTTAAAATTGTTCTGTTCGTTGTCTGGATTAATACGAGGTGTTTAGCAGTTATTTTGTGGAAAAATAATAAAATTACTTTCTGCTTTGTGTTCTGTTGGGATGAGAAGATGCACCTCTCTGTGCATACTGAGTTGCTGTGTTCCCAAGCAAACACTTAGGGTTTAAATGTAAATTTCTGTATTTGGATGCTCAGTCACAGTAGGCCTCTTACTTTTGCTTTAAGGAATAGACCTTAGGTGTTTATATCACAAATTTTGAAGTAATAATCCTATTTGAGGTTGTTGGATTTTTTTTTTTAAAAAACATGCTTGTTTGTAATCACAGTTTTATTATGGATTAAAAAAACTGTTACAGTGACTTGATGACCAGAGGCTTTCTGAACTGTTCTCCTCATGGGTCTCTCCCTTAACTTTAAAGAAACTATGTCTGAAAGTGCTTATAGAGAATAACTTCTCTTTGCTTATATCTGTCAAGTATTTTAAATGAGCCAAAAGTGATAGCACTGCAGTGGTGGAAGGCCTCAGGCACATAATGCTAAGAGGCCTTTAATTCCTAGTAAGCTACTTCTGCTCTCAGATCATCGCTTACAAGTTTCTTTCTTTATATGCATGAATGTTATTTTTACTAGTGGCATTCCACATTTAAACCTGTTTCATTCATAGCAAGTTGAAACCGTGTCACTGTTTTTCCATGCTGCCTGTCTTCTGGCTGGTGTGGCTGTGCTTGGGACTTGGGGTCCCCCAGGCAGTTCAGGGTATAGCCAGTCAGTCAGTCAGTGTCTGTAGCTGCCTGCTCGTCTTGTTCTGATGCTCTCCTTCCCAGGAACCAGACTTAAAGTTTTATCCAGCCTCATAGCTTCAGTTGGAATTGGGATTTGCTGTTCTTTTGCGGTGGCATTATAGTAGATAGTGAAGATGAAGCTCAGTATTACTTATCATGGAGTATACAGTAGAGTCTAGCTGTCCAGTGTCTTCAGTCCATGCTACCATCTGTCTCTGAACACATTACAAGTACAATACTTGATGATTATCACTTTCTGGGCTGGATCCTCCCATCATGGGATAGGGCTTTGGGCAGTCTAGTCCAGTGGAAGATGTCCATGCCTGTGGCAGGGTGGTTGGAGCTAGATGGTCTTTACGGTCCCTTGCAACCCAAACCATTCTATATTCAGTTATGTTTTCTGCTATCAGCTTCTGTAACAGCTCACTTTGCTAGTAGCACCTTGAATTCATCCTCTGCTGTATGCGTGTACATGTCATGCTTGAATATTTCTTACTCCAAATATGCTTCTCTATACGGTCTTCAAGAGTTTAATACAGACCTTTTAATCCTTTGGTTTTACAGACATTACTCCTTAGTTTCATGTTCAGTGACATGTTGACCGTACTCTCCTGTGAGTAGTACAGTGATGGTAGTTAAGGTTTATAATTTTTAGGCTTCTAATAATATGGCTTTTGCATACAAATAAGGGAATTTCTCTTCTTCAGCCACAGTATTAACTATTTTAGGTATATTTTGAGTGTTTAAAAATGGACTTATTTGGAATATTTTCAGTAGTCTGTCTCTGAATTTAGGCTTGTCTTGCATGCGCAGGTCTTAAATAACAGATGTGTGGGGTTTATTTAATTTACCATGGCAGAAAAAGAAATACAACTTTTTTTGTGCATGCTTTCTCAGGTCTGAAGTAAATTTTGTGCCCCACCATTCCCAATAGTGATCTGTTAAGACAAATAAGTCCTATTTTCTTGTTGTTATCTAAGGAGAGGTCTCTTCATCTTGTTTGTTCTATTTTGTCCTTACTGACACATTTTCCTGCTGTTATTTTTCAATTTCACTGTGTCTGACTCTTGCTTGACCTTGCGTTTGATGTTTTTCTCACTTTAATAGGAAGTGATAGTTGCTACCAAAGCTGAATACTAACTCACAAGTTACCATGTGACTGTTGCATACTCTGGATGTTAAAACTGTAAATGCTGTAAATACCACAGGTGTGTAAAATAGTAATATTTGCTACATTCTGCTGACTTACTTCCTCTGCTCCATTTCACACAGTAACCTTTGCTAGAAGTATGAACTGATGTTTTTTCCTGTGAGCATACTGGTACATCAGTGAAGGCCCAGATTCTTGTGATACAGTGTGATTCTAAGAAAATTCTAGGCTAAATTCTCTCAATACATAATTAATGGTATTGTGAAGATAGGACCCCAGAACGAGTAGGTGGGAGGAAAAAAGGTTACAATCAGCTACTAGGAACTGTTTAGTTTGTTTCCCCTGCAAGCAAGTGCATATCCTTTTCCTAGTTTATTTCAACTAAATATCCATCGGGCTATTACAGAGGTAATACTTTATATCCCTATCTAAAAAAAAATAAATAAAACTTCTTTCTTCCCTTTCTCCTTCCCAAACTGTCATGGTGGTTTTGTGTGTTTGAAGCCAGCAAGTATGTCATTTCTCTGAGAATATAAAAGTAGCTTTGTTACACTATGTGTCTAAATCCTTCTATAATCCGTTCTGTCTTTCAACAACTATAAATATTTCTTAACCTTGGATACCATACTTCATTAGAGGTGCCTACCAAACTTGTTTGGAGCACCATTTGCTTGGAATTAAGTGTTTCCTAAGGAGGTGCTGTTCTGAATCACAAGGATTGCTTTAATTCTGTAACAAGAGGACTGTAGCTGAGGATCTGTAGTCTAATATTTTTGCTGCACAGGCATCCCGATTACGCTTTCCAGCAAGCAAGCTTTGTGCCTTGGAGACATTAATTGATAGTTCTTACTGTTGTTTTTAACAGTTAAAATCAAAGTTTCAGGATTTGGTATGCCATTCTTTTCCATATTCATGGCAAAGAAAAAAGTGGTCTGCAAGTTAAAATCAGAGTCTGAAATGGAGTGGTATGTTCACTACTCAAGCTGGTTAGCGTATCAGCACAGAAATGTGCTGCAAATAGCATTCATGGAACTGACAAATAGAATGTTTAAGTAGGTAGAAACCTGATCGGCAGAGAATGAGAGCATTCACATGTCCAGTGTGGTGTGTCTTTGCCCTTGAACAAATGTTAGCAAGTTTGTGGCATATTTGTCCATTTTTATTTTTTTTTCCCATTCTTGCTCTTAGTATTGTGGGTTAGGCTGTATTCTTGACACTCCTTTTCATCAGTTTTCTTAGTAAGTGTGAGCAGATAGGCCAAATCAGCTCACAGGAGTTAATTATAGATAACACTGGTCTTCATTACCATTCCTTTATTGTGAAAGACGGGATTTTCAGTCCTTAACTTGACGGAAGGTCTTGGTATTAATTATTCAGATGTAATCAGAATACCAACATCACTTCTATTTCCAGTCTCATTCATAGTTGAAAAGAAATTGTATAGTCAGCATAAAGCTACTTTAAGAAAACTGATTGAAAAACCCTGCTATTTTCCTTCCTGGGCTTGCAGCTTGCTGTCAGGACCTAGAGTGCCTCAGGAAGTAGGTTTAAGTGTGATTTTGGGGATTGCAGTAGCCAAGCAGCCTGGCCTTTGAATTGAATAGTAATGCTGTAGACTGCAAGAAGTTATTAATGCTATGAAGGTCTTTCATGAAAATGTTTAATAAAGATGACCCTTCTCTGACTTTGGGAGGTGTTGAATATGAAGGCTGCCCTCCTACTCCAGGTCTGTGTACTTCCATAGCCAATTTTGTGCTGTGAAGCAATTCCAGTAGATACATTTTCATTAGAGTTCTCATCAGGGTCTTTAACGAGAAGATGGCATGGGTGGAGATGGCAGAGTTTGTTAGGTTATGTGCTGAAAGCTGCCAGGCATGTCCACAGAGGAGGTGGACTTTTTACAAGGGCGTGTAGGGACAGGTCAAGGAGGAATGGCTTCAAACTGAAAGGTGATAGATTTATGTTAGATATTAGGAAGAAATTGTTTACTGTGAGTGAGGGTGGTGAGGCACTGGCACAGGTTGCCAAGAAAAGCTGTGGCTGCCCCATCCGTGGTCGTGTTAAAGGCCAGGTTGGATGGGGCTTGGAGTAACCTAGCCTCGTGGAAGGTGTCCCTGCCTGTGGCAGGGGAGTTGCAACTAAGTGGTCTGTAAGAACCCTTCCAACTCAAACCATTCTATGGTGACTAAAGGAAGACCATGGTGGATGTGGGATCCCAAATAATACCCAGCCCTGACTTCTCCCAAGCCCATCCTGAGAGCCACCAGCCCATCAGAGGTCCATCTCCACAAGCCCAGAGGAGCACAGGGCACAGTGGCAGATGGGAACCCCACAATAAGGATGAGGAGGAATGAATGTCTTCTCTGGGCTCCTCCCAGGACTGACTCCAGGAGCCAGCCTCAGCTTCCAGGCATGACACCCATCAAGATGAGTCAATGCTGGGGTGCCTTTGGAACTTAAGGGTGTTGCTGCTTAGGGTTGGGTGACTCATTATGAGATGTGTGAGAACAGCATTTTGAGATTGCCTGTGGCTTATTATGGGATGTGCAGGGGAGGAACCGAAGGTGGGGAAAGGGGTAGGTTCAGGTGAGTTGTGGAGAAGGGAGAGTGGGAAAAATAGAGGAATAAGGGAATAATAAGGTCTACTTGTGTGTGAATAGGCTGCTGATTGGTTCACTTGTCTACACTTTGCCTGCTCAGAATGGATTTTCAGCCTTGCTGCTGGTCGGACCTGGGCATAGAGCTGTGGCTGCCTGGCCTCTCAGCCATCAGATCCAGCATGATAAGTCTTCTGCTAGCAGACTGGTCTGTAATTAAAAGCATTGGGTGGTCTCTGTAATGACATGGTGTTTTCATTGCCTGTAACTATATCAGACACAACTCTTTCTTACCGATTGTTAATTTTTCAGTCTGTTTGATCTTTTGGGGAACAAAAAAAACCCAGAACCTGAAGCTCTTTCCCTGAGTGAGGAATAGAAAATATCTCTGGTATTGCCTGACTTCAGAGCCTTAAACATTCTCCTGTTCTTTGGGCACATTCATTTATGCTGTAGGTTGTTAGGATTTTTTTAACAGGAGCTTTGCCTGTAACCTTAGAATATAGAGGGAAAAGTCTAATCCCTCCAAAATGTAACTAGGTCTTGGGACCATGCTCTGGAAGATAAAAATACCATTGCTTTTTACCTTTGTGTTACTGTAATTCTGCAGCTAAGCTTGACTGCTCAGAAAGGATTGCCACAGCAAGTTTTAAGTGGTACTTGCTATAAAACATGCCAGAATGATGAAAGTGTTCTTAAATATGCCCTGACCCTAATTTTCCCTCCTATCAGTCTCATGGTCTTTGGGTGGCTCTCATGTGAAAGCTGTGTGCTGCATTCCCTTTGCTCATGCTGCCGCTCTTGGAGTTGAAGCTGACAGCCACAGGACTGTTTGTGTTATAATCAAGCTGTAAAAATGAAGAGAGCAAAGAATGCAGAGTCCCAAGAGGCCTCTAAAAGCAAATGTAAAAACCTTGTTTGCATAGCTTTTAAGCTTTTGGCTTGCATGTGTAGGGGGTATAAGTTCAGTGAGTGGAAACACATTCTTTCAAAGAGGATCTGAGCTTGGTTTTTTCATTTGTCTGTGCAAGTCGAAAGGGCTTTGTAAAGGTGCAGTGAGTAAGAGTGATGTTGAAAGACCAATATTAGGAAACAGTGTTTTATTACAAAGGAGGGTGTCGACTAAGATGGATGCCAAGTCAGTCTGATCTTTGATATAACCAGAGAAAAAAAGGTCTCAGATACTTAATGGCTTATCATAGGATCACAGAGTAGTTTTAGGGTTGGAAAGGACCCTAAGATCATCTAGCAGGGACACCTCACACTAAACCATGTCACACAAGGCTTTGTCAAACCTGGCCTTGAACACTGCCGGGGATGGAGCATTCCTTCCTAAGTTAATAGAATCGATGTCACCATATTAATATATTGTGATGTTTCCTCTAAAACCAAATCTTAGCTGTTTAAAAATGTATGCATGTTTTATTAGTGCTTTGTAGCTCAGATGCTTTGGTTTATGATTTTAATTATAAAATAATGACAGGTTTTATAATATTAATGAGAAGCTTTTTATCTGCTTCCTAGTCAGGTTTCTCAGAACAGAATCACCAAGTTTGGTAACTGTGGAGCGTAAAAGTCAGACACTCTTTTTCCCCTTTTCTCCTCTTCATCTGGCATTGCTGTTTGAAGGCTTAGGACAAGCTTTTATGAAGCCATGTGTTTTTGCTGTCGTGACTATAAACAAGCTCAGACTGCTCAGGTAGCAAATTCTGTGTCTGGAGAAGAACTAAATAATGCCATAATTTCATGGAAGCCTGTGAATGTAACATCTCCCAAGTTCCAGTAGCAGGGCCTTTGTTTCCTACCCTTTCTTTCTGGATAAGTAGCTGTCCTATGCAGCCCACTGCTCTTACCTGGGAAGGCAGGAGTAGCTGGTGAGTTTGCTTGTACTGGACTGAAGATCTACACATGGGAAACTCAGACAGGTGACAACTTACTGGGCAGGTACTCTGTTTCCATGAATGGCTGTGATGTGACTGGGTATACAACATGTCCTTGCAGTCTAATGTATGCTTAAAAAATGTTTTGAGGTACCCCAAGCCCAGCTGCTACTGTGATCATACTAATAATCTTACATAAGAAAGAGAGGGACTTCTATGAGGAACCTTTCACCACTGTGCCATTAATAGACTAGTGCACAGGGAAGCAATGCTACAAATTTTGGTGTGTTTCTCTATGATCATTTCTGTGGAAGTCTTGGAACACTTTTCCTTTGCAAAGCCCTTCAAATGCAAACTCTCAAAGGAAAAGGCTTATGTTAAGAGACCATAACAAACTGAAGAAGGTTAGATCTAGACTGACAGATGCAGGCTGCTGTGTAACCGCACAGCACTTTATCTTTAGCTATTGAAGGAAATTCCGTACTGCTTATTTTCATTCCCTGTTATGCACATGCAGTGTACGCATTTAAAGCTAAGACCTCTTGTGTTTTCTATGTAGACCTTAATAACCTAAATAGTAGTAAATCACCCTGTTAGATGTTTAGAGCCCAGCATTAACTTGTTAGATCTTCACATGAACCTGCAATACAAATTGCTTGCTTTTCTTCTCACACCTGCCTCTGCTGTTAGATGACTCTTGACTTCTCTAGTCTCAATTATGGCTTGACAACAAAATTGATACTTGGGCTTTTCTTAAGCTGTGGCAAAGCCCCAAGATCCTGCTATGCTGATACTACCATAACATGATGGGACATGACTTCCTTGAAGATTGAATTGAAGTCTGGCAGTTGCATTTTTCCACAGTCTACACACACACTTGTACTATCAGTATGATGACTGTGTTGCTCATGTAGTCTAAATGCCAGCAACCATTCTAGAACAACATAGCAGGGAGAGCTAAACAGTAAATATCTTCTTTACTACCTCCTACCTTCAGTTCCTCAAGCCTTCAGTCTTAATACTGCTTATTATGGCCAGGTGCATAGCTTTCCTTTTCTGTCTTGCGGTTATTTTTGGTTGACATAAATAGTTGCTTACAGTTAACTAACCAAATTGTTAGTTTATGCATTCAATTTATAAAATAAATGGCTCACATTATCCATTCGTTGGTTATCCCATTAACTTAAAGCATGTACTGTAGAGCAGTTGAAATTAATTTGTAAAGAGAACCGAAAGACTGATATTGCAGGAGTTCTCTGTAATTTGCATAATTTAGACTGATGACTTTTTATGTGACCATAGTTAGTTAATTGCTATAGTGCTAGCCTGGGCAGTTTGTTTTAAAAGGTACTGAATGCAAAGGTTGGCTGTTTTGGGTAGTGCTGGATCATAGTCACAATGATGGTCTCTTTTCTTCCACTTTTACATGAAGCTTGTGCAGTTTGAGAGCTGGTAGTTGCAGTGATTTTTATTATTTGACTGCTTGCTGTTCTACTGGTGGTGTTGAACTGTGCTCAAAATAGGTCTGCTGTGGTTGAGAGACTTCAGGAAAAATCTATGTGATGTGACAGCAGGGAAGAGCATTCCTAAAGTGAAGTGACAGGGACTTGCTTTTCGGTATAGTACATCAATTTTGTACACTTATTTCTGCTTTTCAGTTAATGTTGCAACTATTGTATTTGCAACACTTTTAATGGCTTTTAATATCTTAGAACGTTTCTTTTAATTTTGGCACATAGGAATGTGAATTATCTTAATAAAAATCAAGATTATTTTGGTAGCCTCTTTATTTCTTACTTCATTTCAAAGAAACAGTTATCTAGTTTATTTACATAAGTACATAAAGTGGCAAGTTCTTGTGTTGTGCAAGTGGTAACTTTTTTTTCTCCTCATATTTAGGAAGGCTGTGGAAGAGTTACTTAAAGAGGCAAAACGTGGGAGAACCAGAGCTGAGACAATGGGAGCTATGGGTTGGTAAGTTGTGCCAAGAGGAAATGAATGCTATGACCAATGCCAAAATAAGTCTTACATTTTACATGTGATAGAAGTCTCTTACCTTTAATGTGCTTCATGTTTAAATAATTTGTCTTCATCCAGGTATTAGTTTGTCTGAGCAAAAGTTTGAGTCCAGATAAGAAGGAAGTTCAAGTAGATTCTGCTTGCATTAAATTGCTTGACTGAATATGTTGAAGTCAAAGCAACTGGAAAACTGGGAATGGCTTCTATAATAGCATTTCTGTATAACTGATGGAATTGTGATGTTGGGATTGGAACCTTGTGAGTCTTGAAAATACCGAGTAGCTTCAGTGTGCATGCACATACTGGCCACATGTTGCTGGGTTACATTCTGTTTAAGTTAAAGGGATTTTAGTCGGAATTCACAGCCTAATCCGTAATACAATGAAAATAAGAAATGATTCTCTAACGGAAAATCCACACGTAAACTACAGCAAAAAATGAACTCAAAGTATAATCCAATAACCCAGTGGCTAATTTGTATAGCCAGTCAGAAAAGAATCACAGTATTTAAATCTTGAGTGAAATTCAGTATTAATTCTTCACTGCAGTATTTCAGTTTTTACAGCTAGATTATCATGGAATGTAATGCATGTAATTATAATTAAAGAAGTAATAACATGCTGAGAAGGGTCATTCATCTCTAAAGTAATGTATATAACTTTGATAAGAAACTATTTGATCTAGGGATGACCATGCAAGTAGTACACCAGTTGACTGTATTAACCTCATTTGTTAATACGGTTTGGCTTTCTCCATCAACCTGAGATAAGTGTGCACTGTTAATGAAGTTCTTCGCTGGTTTCTTGGTTATGGTTGTTTTGGTAGCTCTGAAAACATCAAAATAGTGTCCTGCTGAAAAAAAAGCAAATCTTTTATGTTTTCTAAACAAGTTTTGGGGTGTTTTCTTGTATTTTACCCAGTATTTCTGCTAGTGTTTATATCCTTTTTGTTAAAGTAGTTCAACTGGTTTAATTCCCTAGGGTGGCTATAGCTATACTGACACAGCATGCTTTTGCTGTCAGCCTTGTCAGATGGCCAGGTAAACCAGTGCAGAGAATTAGCAGTGAAGTGTTGCATGCATCCAGTTACTGTGAGTTTGCAAGTTAATTCCAGGTATGGAGACTAAAAATTTCTGTTGGGAGATAGCCAAGTGTCACTGTGCAACTCTGTCTGGAATACCTGCCAGGGCTATGTATAGGCTTCTGTTCCTGGCTGCTTGTTATTCCTTATTTGTAAAAGAGTAATAGTCTTGCTCAGCTGGCTATGATGACCAGCTTGGGATAGCATGCAGTTTACTAAAATCTGATGCCCAAGACCTGCCAGAGGAGGGGATAGATAAAGGTGACCTGTTCTTCAGAACAGCTGCAGATTCCACTAGAGTGAAATAATGTCTGGCTATGCCAGGCTTGTGTGAAAGGTGAAGGAAAGATAGTTAAGAAGGCTTCAGGCAGAGGAAGACTGTTGACGTAAGGGTTGGTGTGGTGATACCCTAAACTGAAACTGTTGAAATAAGGATTCTTGCAACTGCAGAGGAACATGAGGTGAAATGCAGTGAAACAAAGGATTGATCTCTGCAGTGCCCTATCTCCTTTGGCAGTCAATACCCGGTGCCTAGGAAATGCAGCAAAAAAAGTACAGTAAGGTAACAGTACTTCCTCAAGGTACAATCCCAGCTTTTGGCAGTTTGCAACTCTGAATATCCTGCACTGACATGGTGGGATTGTTTGTTTGGTTTTTTTTAATGATGCTTCTCCAGGGACTTTTGCCTCCCTAAATTTGTCCTTAGAATGGCAGAAATCCCATTTGTCACAGATCTGCTGCCATAGTCTGGCATAGGCTAGTGTACAGCTGGTGTATGTGGCCATATGTCATCACCAGCTTGTCTAAAAGCACGGTCTTAGCAGGTAAAACGCAAAACCTTCCTTCCTTGCCAAACTCAAAATGCTTACAGGTGTGTTTCGTGAGGACTTCTGGGATTTCCTCAGCCCTTTGTCAGAGGAGTCCTGAAGAAGAGATGCACAAACCCTGGAGACATCTAGTGTAAGGCCATCAGTCCTGCATTGATACTGGATAGTTGAAACAACTCTGCCTATGAAGAAAAGATTTGTTCTGCCACCTGTCTTTGGGTAAGGAGGAGCAGAGGCTGCTGCTGCTCATACTTCTCTGATTCCAGTTTATGTTGCTCTCCAGCACCTGGTGAATACTGGGTAATACATTTCTGGAGTCAGTGGCATTTGACAGGAATTGGTTAAAGGGAGGTGTACGGGGAGGTGGTATTCCCGGGGGGATCTATATTGTGCATGCTATTACAAAGGAGTAGTGTCTCCTGGTGGGTGCTGATTGCAGCAAAAGCTTAGTCAGCAAGCCTCTGAACACTGTTTTGGGACTGCTTTCAGGTTCAAGGCACTGCTCTGTTGCTGTCCAGAGTGGTAAGTTCTCCATAGTTCAAGTGCACTGTTTGAAGGTGGTTTCCCAAGCACACCTCCCTAACTTTTTGCTGTGTCCTCATGTGAGATGGATAGCTGCTATTTAAGTCTAAACTGCAAGCATCAAGCTAGCATAGCTGACAGGTATAGGAAAAATGTACCAAGTAGTCATCCTGTAGCCCATAGTCTCTGATACAAAGACTCAACCTTTAAATATGGGTTAGTATTGCTAATATTTCTTCCAGTTTGGAATTGCTTTACTTTAGTGTTACGTTGTCTTATAAGTGCTGTGGATGACATTGGTAGGTGCTGCAACCTGTAGGGTTAGATGTTAGTAGAAGAAAGGCTTGTCCCCAGCAGGGAGATTAGTGGTGATAGCAGAAAAGAGCTTATGTGGGAGGGGAGGTTATCTGAGACTCTCTGGCCATGGAGTATCTGTCAGTATTAAAGTCTGAGTTGGTTAAGAATCTTGTCTGGCTGGCCACCATACTCTGAGGACTGCTCAGGTTGGTAGTATCTAGATCCTTCGTAAATTAATCCAAGAAGTACTGGGTATTCACATTTCTAGGTTTTGCATTATTGGCTCTCGAGTGTTAACTTGTTCCTTGGATCTCCTCAAGATTCTTGTTCTCAGCAGTGCAGTTTTTCCAGTTCCTGCAGTGTTCCTTTTATATGTACTCTGTGGCCATAGTGATTCTTGTGAGAGGGGGCCTACACCCTTATGATATCTGCATGATATAGATTCTGCTGCTGATGTATCTCTGTCAGGCGTTAGTGGAACTAATCACAAACAAGAAAAGGTTTAAGAGAAGGGAGGATTCTCTTCTGAAGGTGTCTTCATGCCAGAAATGTTAAGCAAAAGAGAGCAGAATCTGTGGTTGAATATCAGTGATGCTGCTGTGATGCTAGAACTTCTGGGAAGAGAAAAAACAGCGGAACAACTGTTTGGAAGTTAGCATTTGAAGGTCCAGCTGGATCCTGAATGGGAAGTTGTGGACAAATAGTGTAAAAACACTTGAAATCATTAAATAGATTTATCCTTGATTCATCAGATAGTATTCGGTGCAGGTGGAATAAAGCTGTAGGATATTTGGGGTTTTCTATTTTGCTTCTAGGTAAAATCAAGCTAAAAGTTCATCTTAAGTGGTTTTGTTGATCCTATGTACATAGTTCATAAGCTTCCATGTAGCAGTGGAGTTAAGTCCTGTTTTAAGGGGTTGTTCTGCTTTAATTCAGAAAGGCAGTTGAAATGCCACAAAAGCTACTGCTTGGGAAAGGTCTAGAGGCCTTCTTAGTTGTTTTTCCTCCAGCATATAGGTCTTATCTTCAAAGATGCTGGTAGCAAGTAAGCAAAGGCTGAACTGAATACAGTCTTCTTGGCTTACTTGAAAAGCTTACTTTAAATAAGATACGGAAAACAGGATGTTTTGGGGTGGTTTGTTCTGCTCTACATTGTAAAAGCAGGTAAAATTACAAAAAGAAGATAACATGTGGAGGCATTGAATTATTTTGAATTTTGTTTCTTGTAAGGCAATCCTAAAATTGCTTTCATTCCTATAGATAGATTTCTGTTCAATACCAAATGTGTTAGAGGTACTGCAGAATACAAAATCATGAAGATTTGGCTGAAGTGTTTAAGGGCACCAGAACTACAAAGTGCTGTTGCATCTTGTCTTTGAATGGGTGTTACATGACTATGCAGAAACAGTGCCATGTGATTCCTCTACATCTCTTTCATTTGAATGTAAAGAGGAGAAACAGTGTGCAGGCGATGATTGAAAGTAAATGTATTAAAATCTTGTGATCAGAATACAGGTTCCCATCCAAGGTCCTGCCAGCTGTATCTGGCTACCAAGACTATAAAAAGCTTGCAGTGTCCTCACAGGCTTTCTATTTTTTGACATCCTTCTGAAAGGATAACAGCCGGATAAGTTGGTTTGGCAAAACAACCCCTAGCTGCCTAGATGTGATTTACTGAGACTGGCTGTGCCTAACCTGTCTGATATGTCCAGTTACTCAGCAGGAAAAAAAGACTGGCTCATGGCATTCTGGTTTCATAAATGGTGTCAGCATGTTTCACTGTTAAGTACACTTCTGTGTATAGCTGAACTGCAGTGCTATACTTGATGACAGGTTTTGGCTGGAAATTCTGTATTATTGCACAGAAGTTGGCTTAAAGTATCAAAAGTAGAGTTGAGATTTGACTTGTATTGGCAATAATGAATTTAATCTTTTTTTGTTGCTCAAAATGTGGTGTTGGCTCTTTGTCATTGCACAGTGGGGAGATTTTGGGGTGTGGGGGACATACCTGTAGAGGGGGACAAGGTTCTGTGGGTAAGAATGGCTTGGTTTTGCTTCTTGGAGCATGCAGTGTAACTTACACTGAGTGAATAGAGTGCTGTGGAACTGGAGTTCCTTTTGTAGACCAGACTGCTCAAGAATTGCAGGTTGCATGCTTTCTTTGGTCACTCCTGCAGCCCTGCTTCAGGCACACTTCAGTTTGAACTTTAATGTTTTGTTAACATGCTTGGGGCTTTTGTTTAATAAAGCTTTAAAAATCTGATCTGTGGCCTTGTTTACTAGGTAGCAGTATCATGTTCCACCTTGCATAAGCTCAGCTTGCCTCCCAGCCCTTCAAAATTTACATTGAAGGCAAAGCTGTCATTGAACTGAGTGTTGCAGGATCAGACCTGCAGCAAGCCAAAGGCTTGTCTTCAGGGGAGTCAGTTTTCTCGCTATTAGAAATGCTCTCAAAGATATCAGTGGATTAATACGGTTCACTTTTAATCTTCACAGCTCCATATAACCATGGATATATGTAAGCATTATGGGCTTTTGTGCATGTGTAACGTAGCATGTGCTATTCATCTTGTTTCCTTTAAGAGTTACCGGCAGAATTTGTTTTGTTAAAGTCTGAGGTCACTAAAATCAAGGACTAATAATTCTTTTCAGTGCCATAACTTACTGCTACTCTGTGAAAGCCCAGTGGCTCGCTTTTGTCACTGTAGGATGGTGAACTAATGGCATCTCTTAGCTGACGCTGAAGCCCTGCATTTCTCATCAGTTTTCATTCTTAATATAGCTCAAGCAGCACTCATAGTGCCAGAAAGAAATAAATACTTCAAGAAGGTGAATTTATTTAGGGCAGATTGTCTCATTCTGGTGCTATATATTTACTACTTAATCAATGCATTAGCTCTTAAGAAAAAGCAAGAGGAAGGAGATAGATTTGAAATAGCTTTTGCCTGAGTACAGCCTAGAGAAAGCTACCCTCATTGGTAGGAAACGTTGAGGTGCAACAGTTTAGTGCTGGCATAAAACATAAAGAGAACGTAAATGCTAGCTGTTTTGTGGTATGTCTTGAGTGTAACCTGTGCCATGGCATGTTCAGCACCATGTTCGTAGGTAATATAGCTTGAAGTAGAAACCATATTCTACTGACATATGTTAGTCTTGTATTTTTACTCAGTAATACAGTTAATGGATAAATACTGTCTCCCTTATTCACAAGACAGCTATACTAGGTGCAGATCTGGAATTTTTTAATGATTTTTTTTTTAAACTAGGGTTGGAGCAAACCAGTGTAGATTTATATGCAGAAAGCTTAGAAGACTCTAAAACTAGCTATGCTGTGGAAATAGGTCACGAGATACCTAGCGGAAATAAGACAGTG
>JBCJKH010041051.1:11942-30595 GCA_039877255.1 Loriculus beryllinus | reverse complement strand
TAGAAGTTTTGTACAAACCATATTTATTCTGAGAAAGGTTTATAATAAGATTAATCAGGTTCAATAGTCTCTACTTAAAACATCCAAGAATTGGTGCTGACACAGAAACATAGCTGTAATTTCCTCTACTCAGGAAACACTCAGTATTAACATACGCTCCAAGGACCTTAACTATACTTTTGCAGCATTTTAAAAATTCAACAAAGTTTATATGTACAAATGTTTTGGCGGTATCTATGGCTGTAGATCTGCAGATGAGCCAAGCCTGCTGATTCCTACATGCAACGAGAGAGGTCTGAATGACAAAAGCGGTGTTCTGCCTAATGTAACTGTGAAAAGTCTCCCTAAACCAGCAAGCTTGGTGATATTTTAAACTGCAGACCTTTTTAAAGCAAGTTCAGTGATCTTTTCCCAGCTTTCCTAAGCCTGTATCAACTGCCTGATCAATTTTCTTGCAATTGGTCACAAAAAAAGCTGCAGTTCATAGAGAGGTTTCAGATTCCTCACAACTCATATGCTTGTTCTATTTGAACAACAGCAAAAAATTGCTTCCTGCTTCAGCCAAAAACATTGCATACTACCTCTGTTGTGCAATGGTTGCCATGAATAATTAACTCACTCTACAACAAATAGTCACTTATTGATTTCAAAAAACAATGTAGTGGCTCATTTTACCTCTCTGAAAGCAGCTTCTCTTACTATACAAGAAACTGCTATGAGATAGAACTCAGTGGAGGAGAAAAGAAAAGAGAGCAGGAGTATCCAACTTAAGAACAATAAAAGCCCTGGGAAAAATTTTTAGGACAAGGTGCTTTCATAGAAAATTCCAGTGACTCTTGAAAGCTGCACACAAACAACTCCCAAGTTCAAGCTGTAGTCACAACAAACCTTGAAGGGTTAAGAGCCTTTGCTAAAGAAAAAGGAAGAGGTTAGCCCTTAAAGACCATATAAGCTGCAAAACCTGGCGGTTGTGGCTTGTTAAACTGCTGGGAGGTGGAACTGACAGCTGTGCTGCCAAAGTGGGGGAAGTCATAAAAGGGAAGCCAAGGGCCCCAGAGGGAGTGGGGTGGTTGGGCTCCAGCATTTCTCTGCCTAGGGAAAATTGACTTCATCTGAATTAAAATGGGCCCTGCCACTGCTGGATGCTGATCATGGGGAGACACTTAGTTGGCTTGTTTATAAGATTCGAGGTGAAAAGAAGCTGTCCTGGCCTTCAATGTGTTTAGGATGGTGATTAAAGGAGCTATGCCCGGCTGTACCAATTTCCCAAGCCCACACTGGAGTTCACTATCTTTTTGCTTCTAAAAAAGCCCAAACAAACAAAAAATTAAGGCATCAAAGCCCAAACAAACAAAAAGTGAAGGCATCACTTAGGTTAGATGCCTGATCTCTAATTGGGGCTGACAGTCTCTTTGCAGTCCTCGGTTATGTACTGTGCTTCCTATTGAGGAACCAAAAAAAATCAGTAGTGCTGAAAGTCAAGTGTCAGAATCGTTTCTGCCTAAGAAATCACCACATTGATCTTTGGAAATTAATTTTAATCATTTTAATTCTGTATTTTGAATATTCTTCCATAGACTGGACTTTTCTATAAAGATGTGAAATTCAGTGAATCCTGTAGCTCTTGATGGCACATTTGAAGAGTGGCAGGTGATGCTTTCTGCCTGTAGACATACGTAGCCAGTAATCATTTCCACACAGAGATTGTATTTGTTCTTCTGAATGCAGAATGATTAAGGAGTCTGCATTTTAATAGGTTAGAGATAGTGGTTTTCTATTTCTCCTTTTCTATTTTACAAATGAAGGAAAGGCTTTGTCTTCAATGTGCTTGTTCTGGTCTTTATGTATTTCCAACAAATGGTTAATAATTTGACATCCTTGTAGTCTTCATGCTCTTGTAGAATATTAACTCACTTCAGATATTATTTCTTTTCATCATGTCAGTACTTCAGAACTACAGGCTAGATTCAAAGTAACCCAGCTTGGCTTGAAGTGACATGTGCCCAGACCAATTTATAGAGTAATGGAACAATTTATGAGTCTGCCTTAGCTGAGATTAGTTTCTATGGCAGTTGGCCCAGGGAAACTCTGTGGGCCTTCTGTTCTTTGCAGCTGCAGAAAATAATTGTAAAGGGAAATATTACCTTCCAGTAGCTAGGCAAAGCCTCACTTACAAACTACGTGATATTCCTTCCTTAAAACCAGAGACCCTAACTCACCAGCAGAATTGCTTTTGATGACCAGTGAAACACAAAGCAAGCGATTCATACACATTTTTCATACTGGAATAAGTAATGAATTAGAAAGTGTTATGTATAAACAATAATGCTAAACAAAACTTTGCAGCAAACGTCAAAAACAGCGAAGAGATTTTAGAAGTGAGTTTGCCAGTCATGGTTAAAATCTCAGGCTTTTACTAAAATCCAAGGTGAGAGTTCACACTCTTGTTCTAATTTATTCTAACTATTGGTGGAGTCAGTCATAGCCATTCATTAGCACAGCCTTGCTAGATCACTCTCTCTTCTCTCTTCTGGATGCTTCACCAGCTTCCAGCTGGGAGCATCTTGCACCTGAAGCGGGACAAAGCAGAAAGTTTAGTACCAATGGCAGAAAAAACCTGAAGTGGACAGGACAAAACAAAAGAAATGATTTTTCCCAAGCCTTTCTTGCAACTTGTTACAAGCCCAGAGGATCTTCCTTTTGGTCTCAACTGAAGCTTCCAAATACACTCTGTTCTATTAAGGATAGTAAACTGCTTCATCAGAGGCAGAGCATGGTCTGTGCTTGCAAGATCAGCTTAGTCCACTAGTGATATCGCACCTATTTTATAGTTTCCAAGCACTGTGAATTGACCCTGACTATGCCCCCCCATCCAGTGCTGGTGGAGTGCAAAAACTTTACATTAAGTTATCAAAACCCTCTGGACACACTGAAGGAGTCTCAAACACTGGTACACCTGTGGGGGGTGGATTTCTTTAAAGTTGAATAGGAAGTGCCAGTCAGGATTTGAAATGCGCCGTAACTCAGAAAATTAATCTCCTCTTCTATATTCATCAGTGTCCTTGCCAGCACTGGAACCTATGGATCCAAGAGAACCAAGAGAAGTCCCAGGCTTTAAGCTCTCCCTCTGAGGACAGCCTATGTCCAAGGCTCGGCCTCCAGTAAGGATTAGCGCTACAGGTAGGATTAGGGTTGAGGGAAGGACAGCCTGCTGCTTGCAGCTGGAATGGGGTTACAAAAGGAGCTTCAGAGAAAAACAAGGGGGTGCAGAGAGAACTTGGGAGGGGAAATGCTTTGGTGTTAGACCAAACCTGGTCTAAAGAGCACTGCTGAGGTGTCCTGGTCTAAGGCTCATCCTGTGGTCATGATCAGGGCTGAGAAAAAGAGAAAGCCAAGGAAAGGGCTAAAGCTGCAGTTGGAGGGCACTAGAAGAGGGCTGATAAAGAGTGGGCTACCAGGAGAAACTGGCTTCAAGACCTTTTTGCTGTGGGCACTAGCTGACGGCCACATCTGAGGCTCAGCTTCTGGTTGGGCTTAAAGTCAGGGTTAGGCTTGAGAGAGACAACCAAGACCTTCAGCTACAGTGGGGCTGGGGAGCAATGGATAACACAACTTCCTGGTGTGGGAACTGGCTGGAGGCCACATCCAAAGCCAGTATGTCGTTTCTGTGAGGTTTAAGGGAAAGAGAGGGCCTGGAGCTGCAGTTGGAATGGAGCTATAAATGAGCTATGAAAAGAAGGGGTGTGGGATACAGAGAACATTTTATTGGAGGCACTGGCTGGGGTCCTGGTCTAAGGATCTGTGTTAGGTTTTGTCTTTGCAAGTGACCCCTATGTTTAGCTGCATGTATATCATGGCACCGGTGAGAAACCTACAGGACAGACAGGTACGGGCAATCATTCTGTTCTTTGTGCTTAAAATCAGAGAAGACAAATCTCTGCCCTAGATCCTGTCATGAAGATAGCCCAGGCCTTTGACTGATTTTAATTCTGCTGTAAAGGTTACGGTCAACATCTTCTGTTCCTCTGATAAAACAACCCTCCTTGACAAGGATTCATATTTGCAGAGAAGAGCTCTTTTGAATCTAGGCCAACGCCACAAGACAGTCTCCTGGAAAAAAAGAACAACTGCCTTCCTTAGCCTTGCCTTTCCTATAGGAAACATAACGAGATGTTTGTTATGTTTTACCCATTTATAAACCAAAATGCTTTACTCTGGAAAACATACGATAGATGTATGTGACAGATGTTGGTCACGCTGACGTGTTCAGCATTGTATGATGTTCAGATGTCATGTTCTAAGCATAATGTAAGGAATCAGATGGGTACCAAACTCTTATGAAAGTCTATATTTAGGCATCTAAATGACCTGCTTTTATACAAAGGTGCTGACTATTCAGCTGCTTCCATTGACTGCAGTAGAAATACAAGGGATTTTTGTTGTTGCCAAATCTATTTTCAAGAACAAAAAATTACAGTTCAGCCTCTTTCTAACTCCTAAGTAACAGCTTGCTCTAAAAGAAAGCATGACAGCAAATGAAATAGAGCATCTCTGCTCTTTCCCACTCTCCATAAAATGCAGAAAAGGGACTATATAATAAATCCTGGTAAATGATTCTATGCAGGAGTCAGATTAAACACACTTCTGGGCGTGATAGATAACTTTGCCATTGAGATCACAAAGGCAAAAAAGAAATGGAGAACTTGAGATGCCTCAACAACTGTGTTTGGTGCAACAAGGTTTTAAATTCATGTGTAGCTTTATACATGTGTGCCAGGACCCTGAGCTCACCTATTGGCCTTAGGTGTCCCGAACAGCCTCACTTGGGAGCACTTTCTGCCCAGGACCTCCATTTAAGCTCATGGAGGGCTTGGTTTAGGTCTCTGCCTCAGCTATGTTGCAGGTGTACCGGTTTCCAGCACTGTATTCTGGCTTGCCTGCAGTCCTGTTTCTGGTCATGTCTCCTAGATGAACCCTGTGCCTACACTGTACCTTCCTGGATGGACCTGAGTCATCACCTCAGCTTCCTTGAGACTGCTGACGTGTGCTGCTGCCAGACCTGCCCACTGTGCATGGGCCCTGTGGGACTGGGTCCTGTTGCTGACGGCATTGCTTGGACTGGAGTGACCCTTGGCTGCTCCATGGAGCAGCCCTGTGCTTGCTTCTCCCTCCGGATCTGGTCACCTTGCTGAATGATCAGCTGATGCACAGAGCAACACCTACAGCAGGCAGGTCAGTCTGTATGATTCAGAAATCGATGGATGACTTCCTATAAATGCACGGAAGATGTACGGACTGCATCATCTGCGTGTATTGACCCTGAACAGGGACTACTGCTGTCATTAGGGTTCACTGTTATACAGCTGAGCAAAGCATGTGATTTTATGTTGGAGACCCCAGAGCTGAATACAGGGAGTGTTTGAGTTGGGCAGATGTGCCTTTGCAGGATGTCATCTGTAACTGACCACATCCTCTGTCACCATAGAGACAGTTAAGAAACACGTTTCTTTTTGCTGTGGGTATGAATAGCAGCAGAGTATAGTTTATAAGGGTGCAGTACTTCTGCAGGAGGCAGTTTTTGGTATCTGTTGTATGGCTGCTGAAGGGAATCGCTCTTCTTGCAGATGGGAGTTAGGTCAGGAGCAGCTGGTGAAGTCCTGCCCCAGAGAGTCCTTCTCAGACAGTTCTCTTTACAGAGCCGGGAACGGGGAACTTGAGTAAATACTACAACACCTGCACAAAGTAATGATGTGTATGATTAGATAACGGTTAGGATGATGGTGGGGTTTGTTTCCCAGAGGACTTGTGGGAGCTGGACCTGTTTAGAGAAGACTGAGAGGGGGTCTCATTAACGCATGCGAGTACCTCAAAGACTGGTGCCAGGCTCTTTACCGTGGTGCTCAGCAACAGGACAAGGAGCAATGGCCATAAACTAAAACACAAGTTTCACCTCAGCATGAGGAAGAACTCCTTTACGTGGAGGGTGGCAGAGCCCTGGCACAGGCTGCCCACGGGAGCTGCGGGGTTCCTGCGTAACGTGCTCTAGGTGGCCCCGCCTTGGCAGGGGGTTGGACTGGGTGATCTGCAGAGTCCCTTCCCACCACAGCGATTCTGTGAGCTGGGAGTCCGAAGGGTGGGACTCGGGGCAGTGTACAGGGACGAGAACCATCTCCGGTGGCAGTGCCGGTGGGTCCGTCTTGCCCGACCCCCCTCCTCTCCTCTCCAGTGCACGAACCGAACCGAACCGAACCGAACCGAACCGAACCGAACCTGTCCCCCCCGGCCCCAACCCTCCCTCCCGCGACACCCCTGACAACTCCAACTCTCCCTCAGCGGCCGCGCAGGCGCGCTCCCACGCGGCGGGGCGGGTGGGGGGCTGGCGCATGCGCGGTGCGGCGGCAGGAACCGAAACTCCGCGGCATTCCCGCGCCGGTGGCGGGGCGGGGCGGGGCGCAGTGCGTGGCGGGCGGTGGCGGTTCCTCCCCCTGCTCCCCCCCCCCCCCCGGCGGGGCGGGGCCGGCGGCTCGCGAGCGGTGCCATTTCAGCGCGCGGCACCGGCGGGCAGGCCGGGATGCGCGCGGCGTCCCGCGGCTGCCAGCCCGCCGCCGGCCGCGTGCCTCCGTGCCGCGGGCGCTGAGCCGCCCCTTTCCTCGCGCTCTCCCGCCGCCGGCAGCGCCATGGCGGCCCCCAGCAGCATCGTGCCCGCCATGGCGAGTAAAACCAAGACCAAGAAGAAGCACTTCGTGGCGCAAAAAGTGAAGTTGTTCCGGGCTAGCGACCCGCTGCTCAGCGTCCTCATGTGGGGGGTCAACCACTCGGTAAGCGCTCCTCCGCCGCCCGCCTGCTCCGACGGGGCATCGCCCCCCGCGGGCTGCGCGCAGGGAAGGGCGATGCGGAGGGGGCGGACGGCTCTGCGGGACGCACGTGCCGCCGGTTGTCGCCCTGAGCTCTGGTGGGCTCCGGGGGCGCGGTACCGGGTGCGGCGGTCGCGGGCGGGGAGCGCCGGCGGAGGCTGCGGTGCCCAGCCGGGGCCGGCGAGCCGCGGAGCCGCCACCGCCGTGCCTGCGGTAACCCGTGTCCTGGCGGTCCCGGTTCCGCTCGTCCAGCACCGCGCGGGGTGGTGGCCGTGAGCGGACGGTGCTGCCGGAGGAGCCGGCGTCTCTCCGGTCCCGCCGCCACCCGCGGGCGGTGCGTAAATGTATGTGCTGGCGTTAAATAATAAGAGCCGGTCCCGCCCGGACACGGGCGTTCAGGTAGCGAAGTTGTTCCCGTCACCCGCGCCGTTCGCCCCGGCCAGTGTCCGCCGGCGGTGTGTGTCTTGGGGGGAGGGGAGGCGGGCCGCGCTCCGGTGTGGCAGAGCGGCGGAATTGCAGCGTTCGCGGAGTGCTCCATCACCCTGCGGCTGGCGGGAGCGGCGGCCCTGCCATGGACCGCGGCTGCGGAGGCAGCCCTGCCGCTGTGAGCTCCGTAACGGTGTCACATGGTTTGGGCATTACGAGGCTCAAGGCGCAGCTTTACATCTTTAAATAGCCACCGTGGCGGGTTAAAAGTGTAGAGCCCCGGGATCACCGAAAATCAGGTGTCGGTCGGGGGAGAGATGCCAAGAACTTACTCTTTGGTCGTGCGAAGTCGGAAGGTCCGAACGCTGGGTCTGTGTGGGATGCTTCTCGTTGCGGTGTAAGAGCTTTTAAGAATAGCTGTCAATGTGCAGCTTGAGGTTAGGCTATGAATTTTATAACAGCTTTGTGGAACAGGGAGAGCAGTCTGTAGCATGCACTCGGTATTCCTTTTCTTTCCTTAACATCTAAATCCTGTGAGGTTTTCTCCCGTCATGTACGTTTTGCTCATTTTTGCCCGAAGCCTGCAGACTAAGTATCAAGGCTGAGCACTGTTCAATTGGTGTTAGAACAGCCCCGTGCCCGAGTGGTGTTCTAGAGGAAATGCTTTGCCTGTAGGTACCAGGATGGTGTTGGTGACGGAGGAGAAGCCGTAGTGAGGTTAAATGCACTGCTAAAGATAGACATGTGAGGCAGTAGGACACGGTGACAAAGGATTTCAAGTTTTCTGTAGGTCAGCTGTAAGCAGTGGCATCCTGTGTCATGGACTGATAAGGAACTAGATATTTATCTACAAAGCAAAAAATGACTCTTCATTGTGCAAGTTCATGATACGCTGTTTGCTGGAATTGGGCTTAAATACACGACTCTCTTTTGCTCCTTCTTTAGTGGCCAGCATTATTCATAGGAAAATTCACAAGCAGGCCTCTTGAATGAAAGAAAGAGCTGATAATTACAGGATGAGAGACTTGTGCTGAAGGGCAGCATGCTAGCTATCAGCTGTGGGGAGATCTCTTGACGAGACCAGAGATCTTCCTGTTGCAACAGCTCATTGCTAAATTGTTCATACTGGAAATGCCACTACTTTCAGGGGGAAGACCTCTCCAGTACAAATAATAACAAAGTAAATAGTGACAAATGTAACATGGTACAAGATTCCTCTGATAGTGTACTGTGGCATACAGTGCTGTTCCCATTAGAAATGTAATAAAGAAGTGTGGTGGTTCATACACATAATGTTAGGTTGAAGTCCTTTCTCTGGGCGGGCGCTCAAAGAGCAAGCTCAGCAGTACAGTAGATTTGGAGAAATGCAGCTTCATGCTCATATGAAGACAGTGGCTGTGTCAGTATCTGCTGCATGTTCTGTGGGTGTTATCACATGTCTTTACCCCGTTGCAAGGTGTAGTCATGCTTAATGCCTTGGGTCCTATGGAAGGAAAATACATATGAATGAGAGAGCATGAAAAAGCTCAAATTAATGTATCCAAATCTAAACATCACTTCTTAGTCAAGAATCCAGCACCAAAGTGTTGCAGGCTCCTTTGTTACATGTTTGCCCTGTCAGTTTGTAGTGTTTGCGGCACCATCCATCAGATGAGAACAAGTGTTCAGTGTGGCTGGATTCCCTTATCGCAAATGAGAATTTTTCATGGGAGAAGTACAAATTATGTACTTGGATTCATTAAGAACAGGAATTGAGGATCCTTAAGTTTCTTGACAGAATAACCAGAAATCCACAAGCAAAATTCAGACTAGGAGATGAGCATTGACCATAGTTCATGATGATAGTAATTAAATAAACTTGGAACGTAGTAGTCTGAAAAATCATACGTAAGACTGGTTCCAGTGTGGTGCATATCAATTTATGAGACAGTAGCAGTGTCTGGGTGTTACTAACTGTTTGGGGTATAGGTATGTATTGAAATAGTGAAGCTGAGATACAGTTCCCGCAGTTTTGACAGGTTGTGGCGTCTGTTAGAAGGAAGCACTTGGTGAAGACAAAGAGGGAAAAATGGGTTTTTCTTCAGGCTTTTTAAACTTTAGATCTTGGGGCCAATATATCACTATAGCTTGATGGCTGAGTTTTGGAGGATTTTCAGTTTTTAAATTCAGTGTATGAAGAAGCTGCATCTAAGGAAGCAGTTGCAAGAACCGTTGTCTTTGCTCTCCTGGCCTGGGAGGAAATAAGACATTAAAGCAGAAGGCTTACAGCAAAGATGTGAATTCTTAATGCAGAAAAAAATCTGCATTGAGGTGTCTGTTACCCAAGGTTCTTGTAAATTCACCCTCCCCCTGCCAAGAAACTAAGCAAATTGCTTTGGTGATCGCTGCTGTTGTTTAGGTAGGAGTAGGGAGATACCTAGAGCAAAATACTGCTTGGTAATGCAGTCAAAATAAGTAATAGCTTAGAAGGGCATGTGTGGGGAAAGCATAGGAACATTACCCAAATGTCTTAAAAAGCAAGAGAATACATGTTAGCATTCAGAGCTGTAAATGCATTTCTTGGTATGCTGAAAAACGCTGTTGAATGGAACTTGGTGCTAAGTAAAAGGGAAGGCAACTGTGTCCCACTTAGTAGATGACATTAATACTGATGACTTACAGCAGCAAAGACTAATTGTTGGTGCGCTTGGATCTTGCAAGCATCGGCATCATTAAGAGTTGATCTTGTTTCTTTTACCCTGTGTCACAGATGATCTGGCTGCGCTACTGAAGCGAATACTTAAATTCTGTGGTTAGTATGACTTAAAGCTATATTTTTAGTTAACGTAATTATAACAATTCATTTACAACCAATGTGGTAAATAGCATACTTATTATTACTTCCATATTGTCACTGCTGCTGGATGTCCAGTAACTGCAGGAAGGAGGAGAAGGAAGGAAGGTTACAGTAGGCATGTAACTTTTGTCTGATGCTTTTGGAAGTAATTCTTTCCTCCTTGTTTTCTGTGCCAAAAATGAAAGCTGGGGATTTTGTGTTTTCTGCAGCCTGTGATGATTGTCCCAGGCACACTGATGGTGAGTCTGCTCTCACTTGTGTTGCTTTCCTGCTTCTGTTAGAAGCTTGTTAAGAAAGCTGGGAAATCGTAGGGAGCTAAGCTTTCAAAACATATCACCCCCAAGGATGGAAGAAAACCAATGCAAGTGGGGGTTTTTGTAACTAATTTTGAGGTAAAGAATGACTGCTGGAAAACTTACCTGCTGTGTCAACCATTAAATTATATGTATTTAAGAGAAGAGAATGAATGCTTAAGGATGTTATTGAGCATACTGTACAAGCTTAAAAAAAACCCAAACAAACCAAACCCAACACCACCCCCAAGCCCATGGAATCTGTAATCACCATCTGTTTCTTGGATGATTACAAGCTGATGTAGAAATTTAACAGTGCCTGATTTATTAGTGACACTTGCTGCCGAACAAACAAGTGTAACAATAAGAATGTGTCGATCAAATCGCTTCTCCTTCTCCCCCAGTTTGTATTGCTGAGTTCATCAGAAAGTGTACTTTCTGTAGGTGAAGAATCCAACAGATAATAAACTGTAGGGCCACCTTCAGCTGCTCGCATGAGGCACTGTGAGCTTGGTGCTGCTGTTGCACTCTTGGCTATAATCTGGTTTGATCTTTTTAACAAAAGTGGAACAACACCAGGACAGAATAATAACAGAAGGAGCAAGAGCTGTGAGACTCCTCTGTCTACCAGTGTAACTCCTGGGTTCGTTCACTGGTACAGGTATGCTGAGTAAATGCATTTCCCCTTTTACATGGTAGGATATATTTGATCATGTTAGGAAAGCATCTGTGTCTCTACAGAAAGCTGTAAAATAGCTGTGGTTTTGTCAGTTTTCAGTTTGGGTTTTTTTCTTAGTTAGCATACTTATATTATCTGTTACAAATTTTTATCCAGACAAATACACACACAGCTCACTTATGCCTGCCCTTGTGTTTTAACAAGGCACTGGAGAGCTTGTAAGTAAATGTGTACCCTTTCAGCTTGTGCCATAAATCAGGTTTCTTAGTTCTGATTTACCTAGCCTCTCTCCTAGGAACTTCCTATCCTGAAACTGTACATTTAGGAAAATGACACTGGAAAAAGCTTATTGGGTAGATAATTAGCAAAATGAAGGCTAAAATAATTAAAAGCTATGTTATGCCCTCTGAAATAAAAATGATGGGCTTCTCTTTACGATTGGTTTCCTTTAAAGAGAGGGGAGGAAAAATTCAGAAAAAACCAAACCCACAGCACTTACTACTACCAATATATCTCCATAAATTGTGGGAGTTGATTAACTTCTGGCTCTGTGTGTTTAATATACTTTTAAATGATGATGAGACTAGCGACACCCTAAGGGTACGGAACTATAATGGTCACTCATGGCATTGTTGTCAGCGTAACAGGTTGGTTAGAAATAGTCTTGAAATGGAGAGGGCTGCTCATCAGTTCTGTTGCTAGCATTTGTATTTAATGCAGAACATCACTACTGCGGTTGTGCCCTAAATGGCTTTTCAAAATGACTGAGTCAAAGTAAAACTGCAGTTACAGATCTTGGAGTTAACTTGAGATTTGTAACAGTGAGCTTGGGGAAAAAAAACCCTAACCTTACTAATTTTTTAATGGAGATTGAGGTAGACTACTTGGAAGAAAGCTTCTTTCTAAGAAGCAGGAAGAAGCAACATATTAAAAAGCATTGATTATAGCACAGCAGATAATAAAGTAATTAAAATTACTTTAAAATAAAGACAGCTGGGCACTCAGCCCAGATGTTTGTGTATAGAAGGAAGTAGAACAGGAAGAGCTATTTATTGAGAACTTGGTTCTTTTTCTGGGTGTCAAGCTTTATGTACTGCAGAAATTAATTTGATACTGCTCTTGCAACTGAGTAGGTGGACTAGTAGAAATACCAACTGTAAATATTTATTAAAATTAGGTTAAAGGAAGTAAATGTTCTCTTTGAAATACAAATGAGTGACATTTCATGTCCTTTTCTGAACTGTTGATAGAGACGTGTACAATAGCTTCTATATGAGATGGGAAGAGCTATGGAAAGAGCTCTGACTGTTTCAAAGCTACCTTCCATAGTTCTGCTTGACAAGGTTCTGCAAAGGCTAGGATTTTGTTTGCCTATAGGTTTTTTTTAATCTGAATTTCATTAACCGCAGTGGGTAGGGCTGGGCAATGTTCAGTGGAGCAAACAGGTAGCACAGATTTGTTTTGCTGCCTCAGTTTAGTCATCTTATTTGACTATCCTGCACCAGCTGCCTTGAAGGGTCTCTAGGGATTATTTAATTTCTTGCTCACTAAAGAAGAATTATGCCTATTGGCCAGAGCTTGGTAGATGTTTATTTTCCTCCTGTAGTTTCAGGGTGCCAAACTTTGTTTATTATAACTGACTCGCCCTATTATGCAGTTCCTGCTGTGCAAACCAATCCTCTTTTCTCCTCTTCCTTGAGAATGGGTTGTGCTGTAGGGTTCCATGGGCTAGCTGTACATTATGCAACTTTGCGACAACTGTAGAGTAAGGTGAAACTACCTATTATTTACAGACCTTCAGCTTAATCTTGCTAGGGTTAAGCACTCTGTTTTAGTCATACTGACTTACAGATAGCTTGACTTGTTGAAAGGTTAGTCACCTTCATTGAGCTATGAGGCTTTAAAGGCTTGAAAGAAGTACATGCTCATCTTCACTTTCTCATGACTTTTAAGTGGCTGACTGCCATTATGGGTAGTTCAGAATGGATTTATTATTTTGTGTTTGCTTTGAGGCCTATTTCCATGTTTTTCCACTCTTTATGCTTACTATTAGATGTCTAACAAAAGTCCTGATTTCTCTTTCTCATTTTCACTGTTGGTAAAGCACATGTTTGCACTTAGCAAAATAGCTGAAGCTGTCTAAGAAATTGTTGCCTCAGGTATGGGATGTTAATGACAGTCTTTGTCTTCGTGGTCTGCATCCTTGTACATGGTGAAATGGAGTAGCTGTGAATTGCTGGGGTGGTGACTTCTTGCTCTTTGATCATCTGTCTGAACAGTCTTCCTATGGAGCCTGGGCTGTTCTATAATAAATTAATTAGTTTTGTGTTTAGAGATTGCTTAATTAAGGGTGTTGTGAAAATTATTTCAAGTAGCTGAATGCTGTAGTGATGGATGTCACAAACTGAAAAGAAAACATTAGTTTTATCTTCAAAGAGCTGGGTTGAATGGTTTGCAGTAGGAAATGCTTAATGGCCATATATACCTGTTAGAGTACTTAGTTTTCATCGGACTTTGTGAACAACTGCCTTGTGTACTGAGGCAAAGTAGTTAGTCTAATCCAGCTCTTTTGTGTGCATTATAAGTTCCCAAGGCAACCTTAATATTCTTAACACAGCTGTGACTATATGCATGATCCTTTTAGATTGTAAGACAAAACTGGAAAAAAACCACATTCCCTTATGTGGCATTGTTAGAAAGCTTGTTGAGCTTCTTGGTTAGGCTAGGATGTATAGAACCCACCTCTAGCTGCTTCAGCTAACTGGTTTAATCTTTCGTGTTTCCCAGGTTCCTTCTTAATGTTTCCATCACGCTCTCTCTGCTATTCCTGTTTACGCTTTAAGTCTTTGCCATTCGAGTCTTCATGGTTAACAAGGTCAACCATATCTGTTTTCCTTATCAGTAACTACCCAGCTCCAAAGTAATCATCCAGTGAAAGTAGTAAATCTTGAGGAGTTTTTAGGTAGACCATAGTTGACTAAAGTTCATCATCCGGCATCATTGCCAGCACAAACTGTGTGGAGTTGGTGCAAAAGCAGAAAAGATGGGACAAAATAACTCCTTTGTAGGTAAGTGCTGGTTTAAGCTAGCATGAGGTTAGTCAGACCACTGCCTTCATAATACTGAAGCTGGGGCTTCAGGTCTTGTTTTCAGTCTGTCACTGATCGGATCCTGTGGGATAAAACTGGTGATGTACTATGATCCTCCTCCTCATTTAGGGAGATACGTTAGAGGAAAAACTAATGCAGAAGAGTGAACAGGGTAGGGCTGTTGTACTGCAGGAGGCCGTATCCACAAGTGTCAGTCCCAGCATGAAAGAAGAACTGCAGATGCTGCAGGGAGAGTGGAGTGAAGAGAATCACAGTTTGGTGTTTGAAATGTGCTGAACCATCTAACATAATTTGCCTATTTAGGTAGAGAGTAAGTGTTTTCAGAAAAGTTGTAATGGCTTCCTAGGGGTTGAAATTTTTGAAGTAGTTTTAGATGTAAATGTCAGCATTTGGAAGACCTTCTAAATAATAGTAATTCTTGAAAATCCTGCCTTGAATGTTTTCTTGTAGGATGTCAGGCGTGTAGTTGTAGTAGTAACTGACTTCCAGGGCTTTTTTGGAGTAGGGAGAGAGGAAAATACCCAACTTGGTTGACATAACCCAGTCAAAAGAAAGCAGCTTACTGATGGTTTTACTAAATGTTGCTTAGTTTTGGTTAAGTATGATTAGCTTGTGGTGTCAAGGCTCAATAATTCTGTTATTCAACTAATAGTTCTGATATAATGTCCTTAATCTGTGGCATGTCCTGTTGCAAAGTAGACTTAAAGCTCTTTTGCAGAGTTTAGCTCTGCTTTAATGGTGTTGCCCGGTGTTTTGTAGACCCTTACTATATAATTTGGGTACCAGACCCATTCTTTGAACAGCAGGTTCCAATGTAGCAGGGTTGCTGGCTGTGTTTCTGTTTGTTCAGTGCACTTGTTTTCTCTGTCAGCCATGTAAATTGTCTATAATTAGAGAGTATGTATTGGTGTTAGTGTGGCATGGCCCTCCTTGTGGGTTGGGTTCTGGATGATTATAGCAATTTTCTAGAGGCGCTCAGAGAAATGCTCTTTAAGTATGTAATTGTCAGCATCTTTATGGCAAGTAAATCTGATGCATTATGGTTGCCTGGAGCTGTGCAGAAATTGAAAGATTGACATAACAAAAAAGCAAGGCTGCTAATCACAGAGCTTCCTGCTTCAGTCTTTCTGACTTTTTATATCATTATATAAACGTAGAGCTAACTTTGGGAGACCAACTGGTAAAATGCTGAAAATTGAGGAAGCCATTTGAGTTTTGAGTTGAGCGAGGTATTGTTTTATCTTTTTAGAGTTACATATTGGTTTACATTATTTTACATTTTACGTTCACATGTTTTACAATTTGCTGCTTCTTAAAATAAATGCCTAATTGTGGACAAGGTTACTTTTGGCTTGTATGTAATTCTGAGAACAGTGACACAAACACTTGCATTAGAAAATGGCTCAAAAATCTGTTCCTCTTCAGTTGAGTATCCCTTTTTCATAAAGCATTTCGTGATTATTCTTTTGTAAGTAATGAAAACAGTCACTAAGATGCTGTTCGGGTTGATCACTGTTCTGTGGAGTTTGTACTTGGGTACTATCTTGTTTCTGGGTGTTTATACCTTTTCCAGTTGTGAAAGAGAAATGTGATCTCTTCCAGACTTAAATGGCCTATATGAAGAGATACAGCTCTTCTTGATTCATAAAGTACATATATGAGGCTACTTGGTCCAAGTAGTTACAGTATTTAAAAGCTTATGCCTGAAATAAAGCCCTTGAAGAGGAAGTACTTACCAACACGTTCTGTCTCAAGCTGGCTATTCAGAAGAGCTGGTTGTCTTTCTGGGAAATATAGCAGTCTCCAACAAGCTGACTTTTACTGGAAAGCCCATACCCCCCCCCCACCTCCTCCTTAGACACTGCAAACGTGCAGTTGGAGGACTCAGAAATGACTCACTTGGCCTGAAATGCAGTGTCAGATGCTTGGTGAGGTGCTGCAGATCAGCACCACCCTCTTGTGCAGCAGCTTGGGGCTGATGCAAGCTAGGGTTTCCCTGCTGGTCTTGATGTTTTTCCCCCTCTGGTAATAATGTTAGCAAAGAGGGGCTGAAGAGGAATTTTCTGATATAATTATTCTTTAGGTCTTACGTGGAATTGTGAGATTAGTGAGTTTCAGTGTGAGTCATGATTCACTTGCAATCTGTGATATGTAGACCAGCCTTCTTGTGTGCTTGTGCAGTGGACAGGACCAAACAACAAGAAAAGCTTCTCTGGATATTCCCCAGGCCCACAGAATTCAAATAGTAAAACTAATTTACAGAAACAAAAGCTTAGTATTTGTTAACAAACACATGTACCTGCTTGCAGGGAAAAAGCACTGAAACCACTGTTTTCAAATGTCTTGCATGTTTTTATGGACTCGGGGAGTTCCTGATATAGCAGTTCTTCCAGCTGTTATTTTGGGCTTCAGCTGATTCAACAATGCTGCCTTCTCTTTCCTACCTATAGCTGCAGGCGCTTGTAGCTGATTGTTTTGTTTGAGTGAGCAATGTCCTTCAGGCTGGTTGGCTCAGGGATGTTAATAGGGTTCAGATGTCTCTAGACACACAGAACTGTGCACTCCTTGTCCCTCTTTCAGGTTGGTGTGTTACAGTACATCAAAGCAGGAGAGTATGACATATTGAGCATCTTGAGTCTTGCAGCTGTTCTACACCTTTATCTTGGTGGGAGTGGGTGGATTTTTCTCCTCCACCACCACATCTCCCAGTACCACTTCTCAGTTGTTTTGGGCTTGTTGGTTTTTTTTTCACTATGTGCAGCAGTTACCTATGATTGGTAGTGGTGGTTTTAGTTAACTTTTCAAGCTAGTTACTCTTCTGACAGTATGTCTGTATTTGCTGTATTCATCAGAGATTCCTCCTTGGAATCTCTGAAGTTCCTTCCTTGGAAGGTGTTGTTTGGATAGGAACATCAAAAAATGGTCCTACTTGTTGAGGAAATCTTCCAGGCTTTCATATGATTAATTTTCCTGCAAATGACTCCCTAAGGTTGTCTGTTTGAATGCAATTTCCTTCACAGTTAAAGGCTGAGCACCTAAGAATTCACTGGAAGAACCTTAAAGTAGTGATCCCTTCTGCATAATGTATTTGTTCCTCTTGCATGATGTGTTGATCACTTGGAAGATGAAGGTCCATTGGGATATGGACTGTGACTCTTTTCACAATGGGCTTCTTCTTGCGAACTAATCTGGAGATGTGCCTGAGGTCTTGTTCACACTACTATAAATGTCCTTCAAAATGCAGAGGCGCTCCATTCCTGAAAAGTCATGCTTCTAATAGTTTTGCAGTAAAACGTATGTAATGATGTGTAGTTTGGAGGGTGTCTTTGTGTTGCTGAAGTGGCTAAGCAGGCCTTGTTACTTGGCATGTGAAGATGCTTGTTTATCTAGATGTCTTAGGAGTTTTGTTAGGAAAACATTCCTCTTGTTTGGCTTTGTCCCAGGACACCATACTATTGTGTCTTCACAATACTGAACAAAAGTTTGGAAGTCAAGTTTAATTAAGAACAGAGGGAGTTGAAGGGTATAGAAATATGGCTAGCTGGCAGGCAGTGATTCGGTCACTTAAGTAGCTGTTGCTATGTGTGAATGTTTACCTCAATAGCAATGCTGAAAGTAATAAACCTGAAGTAACCCGCTTGCTTTATTTGTGGTGCCTTTCTGAACCGCAGGTGTCGTCCAGGTGATGTGTCACAGGCACATAACTAGTATTCCAGGGTTGGTTGTTCTTCAGTTGAACGTGTGTTCTGATGAATGCTAGCCTCTTGGTAAGCAAAAATGAAAGGAATCTGCATCATCTGTGTCTTGCAGATTGATTCTTAACATATATATAGTGTGTTCCTTAAAAGAAAAAAGTGGGGGGAGAGATGAGGAGGGGGTGTGCGTGTTTGCAGTGTTCTGTGAGTATTGGACTTGCTGGTCAAAGGCTCTGAAAAGAGTTACTTGGGAGATGACTATGTTTCTGACATGGCAACCATTGTTCATGTCTGAGAAATGAAACCCCTTTGTTAAAGGAAGAACATAGGTTGTGTAGAGTTCTCAAGATGGAAGTTGTATAGCTACTCATCAAGACACGTTTTTACTGCAAAGGCTTCCCTCATTTTCTTCACCTGCTACTGAAAACTGACTCTAGTAGTAGGGCAAGGTAGTGTAGATCATTTGGGTGATGAAATTCAGTGCTAAGCCTTCAAGTAGGTGGAAGAAGCAAGAAAGCTGAGATAGTAGAGCATAATCCTTGAGCTAAATGTTCACCACTTACCATTGCTTTCCTAGCTGACAAGTCTGAGCTCAGAATTGGTTTTTCAGGTTCATCCTAGCTGTGTTTTGTGTCATTTTCTTCTTATTTGATAGAGTAAGGAATTAAAGTTTTTTTGAAGAAGCTATTATTGAATGTCACCTCCTCTGCTAAGCAGCTTCGCTGAGGGATGCAAATGCTCAGCTTTTCAGGTACAAGAG